>NQII01000186.1:607467-668225 GCA_002778355.1 Clitarchus hookeri | reverse complement strand
AGTCTCGTTTCCAATTGTATCGGGCGGATGGACGTGTACGGGTATGGAGACATCCTCATGAATCCATGGACCCTACATGTCAACAGGGGACTGTTCAAGCTGGTTGAGGCTCTGTCATGGTATACGGCGTGTGCAATTGGCGTGAAAGGGGACCCCTGATACGTCTAGATACGACTCTGACAGGTGACAGATACGTAAGTATCCTGTCCCATCACCTGCACCCATTCATGTCCATTGTGCATTCCGACGGACGTGGACAATTCCAGCAGGACAATGCGACACCCCGCAAGTCGAGTGTTGCTACCGATTGGCTCCAGGAACACTCTTCTGACTTTAGACACTTCCATTGGCCACCTAAATCACCAGACATGAACATTATTGAGCATATCTGGGATGCCTTGCAACGTGCTGTTCAGAAGAGATCTCCAACGCCTCGCACTGCTATGGATTTGTGGACTGCCCTGCAGGATTCATGGTTTGAATTGCCTCCTGAATACCTTCAGACATTAGTCGAGTCCATACCACGTCGTCTTTCGGCACTTCTTCGTGCTCGTGGGGGCTCTACACCATATTAGGCAGGAGTACCAGTTTTTTTGGCTCTTCAGTGTACCATTGGAAAATTGAGGGCACCATCTTCAAACTGAAAGGCATGGTTTAAAAACAAAATGTCCTATGGGATGTAACAAAATATGTTTTCTCTCTATCACTCTCGGTGACCCAGAGATGATGGTAACCTTCATTTATGTCCAAAGGGGTGAAATAATGGGATCCTGTCAAATAACTTATAAAAGGCTTGATTTGAGGAAATGGATATTTGTTGTCTTTCAAAACGGCATTCAGCCTATTGTAATTCACAGAAAGACGGTAATCATTATCTTTTTTTACAAGTACTACTGGGGAGCACCAACTGGTACCACAAGGATTAACAATTCCTGTCTGAATGTGGCCCTTTGAATTTGACCCTGCACTATCTTCTGAACAATTTTTCTCTCCCCAGGTCATATCCTGTTTAGTATAGCAGACATAGGGGCACTATTCCCAGTGTCAAGGGAAACCCCTTTATCCCCAGTATGCCCGATTTACCCTGACTCACAACTGAAAAAACATCTTTACTTATTCAACAACTCAATCAATTTAATCCTATCATCCAGGGGTAACAGAGGGTTAATGTCGAGTAAGCTAATATCAAAACTATTCTGCTCATGCATGTGTTATACAGGAGCTGTGTAACCCTCATCCTCCACAGGCTGTTCGAATGCATGCAGAAAACCTTACTTCATCCCCCGATGCATAGTGATAGCATGGTCAGCCACGTTCGTTAACTACATATGAGTATGCTTATTACACTCATTATACTTCGCGGGATTAGTAAAGAGTGTGACTCATATATACCCTCTTTCGGTTCCACCATGACTACATCAGACAAGTGGCTACCCTCAAAGTCGACTGCAATGCATAGATGCATGCGTACCTCTACATGCGCGTGTGTTAACGGACCACAACATAACCAAATTTTCTTACAGGATCAGGAATAGGTGGCAAAACACTCATACTTTCCTCACCTAAATGTTCAGTTCCAACACTAGGTTTATGGTTTACCAGAGAGAAATGCATCTCAGTAGTGATCTCTGCAGGGTTCTTAACCTCTTCTCTCTGCGATGGTAGGGCCCCTCTGGGAATGTTAAGTGTCATGTACAGTTGCTCACCAATCACANCTTAACCTCTTCTCTCTGCGATGGTAGGGCCCCTCTGGGAATGTTAAGTGTCATGTACAGTTGCTCACCAATCACACACGAAATAACTGCTCCAAACCAGGTCAAAAAGTCACAGCCCAAAAGCAGGCCCCTGATAAGAGCATCCACCAGACCGACAGAATGTTTGTACCTAAATTTCCCTAACTGGAAGCGCAATTCTAAAATGTACTTCAAATTTTGATTCTCACCTGACACATCTGCAAACATTCTGGGTTCAGCTGGTTTCCAAAACTCTTTCGGTACCAAGCTGCTCTCAACAAGAGAAACAGCAGCCCCACTACCACATAAACTGAAACTTCTGTCTGGAAAAGTATGGTCGTATGGATCAGAACACCCTATCTCTTGAACAAGGACACTTTATTTCTCTTGGGTGGGTGGTAACCCGGTCGTGCACTCACCTTCTCTAGTTTCTCTATCCACTACCAGTTTTCTTACTTTGCCAGCAGTCTCATCTAAGATACCCTGGCCTGCCACAAAAAAAAAGGTGGGTCTCCCATCTACCATTCGACTGTGCCTATCGGACTTGTCATAGCCCTTTTTTTTCATCGGACTGGGTCTCTTTACTAGAATTGTTAGGTGCACATCCTTTTCTGGCTCAGTTTAACTTCCATTCCTCCTTCCCGATTTACCCCTATGCATAGAGTTTACCTGCAGAGACTCTACTTTGGTTCGCAGGTGACTTAACTGCTTCCCCAATTCCTGCAACCCTTGCTATAGCTGAGCCACAGCGCATCTGACCTCAACTATTGAACTTTACGTGCGATGGCCCCTCCCATAGGCCTGTTCACCTGCTTGCCACCAAAAGGTACAACCTGCACTATACGATTCCCTGCTCTGAGCATAGTACAGCTCTACCTCAATGTTTCTTAAATCTCCTAACAGCTGTTCCACCGTCTCATTCGGAAATAATACGACTTTTTCCACCAAATCGGATCTTAGACCCCTCAGTGAAAACCTGACTTTATTTTTTTCTGACATATCATATCAGGATTCAAATGGTTACACAAACTAAGCACATCATAACTGAAGGCCTCAGAAGTCTCATTCTGCTCTTGCACCCTGGATAGCCGCCTCATTTCTAAGTCCTCTGCCTGAATTACTCTTCTAAAAGCTGCTTTCAATGCTGTGGTTAAATCACTTAAAGATGTCAGCTCTTCTAAATCTTTTTCTTGGCTATCATACCACCTAAGAGTTGGACCCCTAAAAAAGGTAGATAAATACAACAAACTTTTTTGCTCATTCCACCCGTTTACTTTGGCTGCTCTTTTGAAAGTTTTAATAAATTTGTCAATATCCTCACAGCCTTTACTCCCAAAATGCCCTGGGTCCACAATGAAAAATGAAGGTTCCATGTCTAAAACCCCTGGGACCTGACCTAACCTCAAATTAGCAATTTTGTCTTTTATCACTGCTAAAGTTTCGTGCTCTGAACTATAAGCAGGAATGTCCTTGAACTCTGCCCCAGGGTCTAGTTCCAAGCTATTAAACTCATCGTCAAAACTCNTGAACTATAAGCAGGAATGTCCTTGAACTCTGCCCCAGGGTCTAGTTCCAAGCTATTAAACTCATCGTCAAAACTCACTTCAAAACTGACTGTATATCGCTCACCAGCTCTACCTGTCTCACTCATTTAAAACCGCAAAAACAAATAAAACACCCTGCAGTACAACATTGTTAGCCACTCACATAAACACAAAACCCTATGACACCTTAGGATTTATAAAAAAAAACGAAAAATAAGAAAAATAATGCACCATCTTAGTTAAATACAAAAATTAATTTGCAATCTATAATTACNAAAAAAAAACGAAAAATAAGAAAAATAATGCACCATCTTAGTTAAATACAAAAATTAATTTGCAATCTATAATTACTTAATCAAAATTCTTTATAATTACCTAAAACAGAATACTTATAATTTACTTAACAGCCTTAGTAAAATGTAACTTAATTAATACAAACATAATTAATTATAGTAAAAGTATATCTAATTAATGTCAATACTTAAGCCAACAACCAGCCATACATGAACAAAATATAAAGGCGCATACAATTGCACAGACAACAAGACATACGTAAACACATATTACATTAAATCATGTACGCATTAATACAAATAAACACCATCAGCCTAACATGAGAGTAGGGGGAACCGAATGTAAAAGATATGAAACCTTTCTGTATTTGAAAATATGTGTCACAATGTATAAAAAATATATCTGATGGAGCCACAGTCCATAATAGCGATATCAGTGTTGATATCACATCAGGAAGTTTAGTAATATCTAGAATGTTCAGCGACGTGAAAAATAACGAGTGTTCATGAAGACCAAAAGTCTACAATGCATCAAGTGCAACACACATTACGCGACTTTCAAAGACTGTGTTCCTTTGCTTGCCACGAAACGACATACATTTAAACCACAAGTTGCGCAAGACAGACGAAACTGCTTCACACTGATGCAAACAGATATAAAATATTTATAGAAGCAAATAGTTATAAGCATTTACCAGACAATGTATATTGCACTAGCATCGAGTGCTGTATGTCACATAAGTCTAAAAAAAATACGGTTGCGAAACCTAGAAGCACAGGAGCAATAAGGTAAACACTGATGCAAACAGATATAAAAATAAAATGTAAAGGAAAATAGTTGCTAGTACTTACCAACCATCGCAATCGCATATTACACAAGTGTTGGGATCTGTAAGCTGACTTAAACAATGCTAACAATCCTGGTTAGTACAACATAATAGCAAATGACTTCCTTACGAACCGATTGAAACGAAACCAGTACATTCAGAGTACAACACACATATATTTCAACTATATATGTGCTCTGCTTTTAGATGTCCCAGAACACAAAGAGAAGAAGTTTACCCTAACAGAAAGAGACTGGTGTAGCTGTTTCATACACGAAATACCTGGAGACTGCGAGGGCATCACGTAGCTATCGATGTGAACTCAACAAAAGCACAGACCACAAAGTCTATCCTGCCTTGCCGTGCATGGTTTACACCACCGACCAAGAAAGCAACTCGTCACATACAACTATTGTAATTCCACCCCCTTTGACAAAATATTTATGCAAGCTTCATAATGATAACATACTTACTTTTTACATATGCTATTGAAATTTTATAGGAAATAACTCATGTACCCTGACGGCGGTGGAGAAAGTGCACCGTCCTTGAGAATAAGGTATCGAAGGTTCAATCTCCTAGAGTCCAATCATTTCACAGTTAAAAATACAACACGATACGCAATTCAAACTTATTTGTTATATCTATGTTTTTAAGTATCGAACACATTATGCAACAACCATAATTAACTACATATCCAACAAATATTTTGTACATAACCATACTACTTGTACTTTCAGCCTACCAGAGATTTATAAAAAACATACCAGTAAGTACGTTCATTGGCAATAGGAATTAAAAAACATAAATTTTAATTTTTGTAAGTATTGTATTTATTCCTATTACTAAACCAATCATACACATACATAATATGTTATTCAATAGAGCCTCCAGCTCTGAGTTCATCAATAATCGAATTTATTTCTACACTGACAGAAAGATATCCTCTTCTTTGCAATTGAACCAACATCTGCAGTCTATCAACCAAGTCATTGGGGTCTTCAGAAAATAAGTAGTTAGACTTCACACTACTCTTCGCAGAATGTTTACGATACATGTCTGCATGTATGATCTTCTTTGATGAGTAGGTTGTGAGATATATCTGGGCCAGAGTACTGGGTTTGAATCCATGTTTCTTCTGCTCCAACTTAAAGTAGCCATTATTTTCAGCAATGTTTTTACTCTTTTCCATTTCAGATGTCTCAACTTCATAAACGGTAGAAAATTTTCATTTCTTTTTATTTTTCACATCACCACCAGCAGTCTTGGAGTTTACATTTTTATTATCTTCGACCTGGACAGTTGTGACATGTTTGTTTTTCATTTTACATGTTGGAAGTGCATGTTTGTTCTTACTACTTCTGACGATTTGTATGGCCCGCACTCTTCATAGTACATTTCTGCAACACTCGTATTTCCTTCACTTGGCTCTATTTCATCTCCTACTGTTTTGAAACACGATGCAGGCTCGACTGATGTTATGGGCGCTCGAATCAGAGTTGTTTTACTCGACGAATCAGTAGGAAGGCTAGCCATATCATGGTCTTGGTGCAATAAGTTCAATGCATGCTAGTAGTAGGAAATGTAGCATTCGAACACAGGTTCTTGACAGGGAGCAGGGAGCCCCAAAGGTGGAATGTAAGAGCAGGAGGTNAGGAAATGTAGCATTCGAACACAGGTTCTTGACAGGGAGCAGGGAGCCCCAAAGGTGGAATGTAAGAGCAGGAGGTTTTTAGAAGGAATGCATTTGCAGGAGGTCGGCCATGTTGGCAGAAATTTTGGCAGCCATTTTGGTGGCCATGTTTACAGCCAGTACATTATAGAACATGTCATCCCATGGCAGCCATTTTGCCTGCCAGTACAAGTTGGCAGCCATTTTTCCAGGCAGTAAATTAAAACTTATGTAAAAAATTATTTAAAAATTGTTAAAAATATTTTTGGCCATATTGGATAAGGCATGCAATAACATGGCGGCCATTTTGACAGCCAGTACAAGTTGGTGGCCAATTTGCTAGTCAATAAATTCAATTAATGTATGTAAAAATAAGTATAATTTTTTTAAAATAATCGGCGACCATATTGCAGTAAGTATAAGTTAACGGCCATTATGCCAGCCAGTACAGGTTGTTCTCAATGGCAGCAGCCATTTTGCCAGCCAGTAAATTAAATAAATGTATGTAATATAAGTTTAATTTTTTTTAAATTATCGGTGACCATGTTTGCAGTAAGTACAAGTTGGCGGCCATTTTTCAGCCAGTAAATTTTAAAAATGTGTNAGGAAATGTAGCATTCGAACACAGGTTCTTGACAGGGAGCAGGGAGCCCCAAAGGTGGAATGTAAGAGCAGGAGGTGTTTAGAAGGAATGCATTTGCAGGAGGTCGGCCATGTTGGCAGAAATTTTGGCAGCCATTTTGGTGGCCATGTTTACAGCCAGTACATTATAGAACATGTCATCCCATGGCAGCCATTTTGCCTGCCAGAACAAGTTGGCAGCCATTTTGCCAGGCAGTAAATTAAAACTTATGTAAAAAATTATTTAAAAATTGTTAAAAATATTTTTGGCCATATTGGATAAGGCATGCAATAACATGGCGGCCATTTTGACAGCCAGTACAAGTTGGTGGCCAATTTGCCAGTCAATAAATTCAATTAATGTATGTAAAAATAAGTATAATTTTTTAAAAATAATCGGCGTCCATGTTTGCAGTAAGTATAAGTTAACGGCCATTATGCCAGCCAGTACAGGTTGTTCTCAATGGCAGCAGCCATTTTGCCAGCCAGTAAATTAAATAAATGTATGTAATATAAGTTTAATTTTTTTAAAATTATCGGTGACCATGTTTGCAGTAAGTACAAGTTGGCGGCCATTTTTCAGCCAGTAAATTTTAAAAATGTGTGTAAAAATAAGTATAAATTTTTTTATATTATTGGCGGCCATATTGAATGGTGCCACCCGTCCATAGCGGCAGCCACGTTGACACCACTGCCACCTCAGCAGCAGCAGCAGCGGCCATGTTGGCAGCCATGTTTGCAGTCAGTACAAGTTGTTGTTTTCAATGGCAGCTATTTTTTGCCAGCCAGTTAATTAAAAAAAGTGTAATTGTTTTAAATTATAGGCAGCAATATTGAATGCAGTGTCACCCCTGTATCTTCGTCGTAACCCCTCCGTAGCAGCAGCCATATTGGCCCCACCACCACCCCTCTAGCCATTACATCGTGCGATGCTGCGCACATTGAAGTATTTTTTAAAACGTACTTGATTAGCAGCATAATTAATTGAAAGTATCAAAAAATAAATATGTTGTGTTAGTTTCTTATGTGTTGTAGATGAATATATTTATTCCAAATTAAAATACTTTCAATTATCTTAGCCCAGTTAAAAAGTATTTGATTAGCAGCATAATTAAATGAAAGTATCAAAAAATAAATACGTTGTGTTATAAAAAAAGAAATAAAAAGTGTGACACTACGCCTGTTATTAAACGCAATACGTACGCACATTGTATTTCGCAGTAAGCAATATAAACATGCTGACAGACCCCGTCCTCCCATTTACCATCTGCATGGCATAACCATGCAGACGGACCTCGGACTTGGAACCAGCAGTACGCTATTCCAACAACACTATCAATACATATATAAATATATATATTTGTACGTCATAGATAAAGCGAACATGTAGGTTGCNTATTCCAACAACACTATCAATACATATATAAATATATATATTTGTACGTCATAGATAAAGCGAACATGTAGGTTGCGTAGCAGCAAGGGGGAAAACAATGAAGCGAGCGCTTCGACGACTGGGAAAAAAACATATACAGACGGGACACTACAGTATGATAGCNGGGGGAAAACAATGAAGCGAGCGCTTCGACGACTGGGAAAAAAACATATACAGACGGGACACTACAGTATGATAGCAGTGAGACGGGTGTGATGCCAACACATAGTGCGATGGAGGGTGCGGCGAACAGTTAAATGAACACTTATATGACTATTACAGTAGTAGTAGTAGTAGTANACATAGTGCGATGGAGGGTGCGGCGAACAGTTAAATGAACACTTATATGACTATTACAGTAGTAGTAGTAGTAGTATGAGTGGAAACCATACACATGACAAAGTAGAATGCCATAATCTAGCACGTAAACTGACAAGCGTTTTGCCGACGGTGACTCTACACATCATTAAATAGGGGTAATTGAAACATACAAAAGAAAGATACTCAATATGCACTGAAAACATACAGCTATTAGCATTTGTGGANACATAGTGCGATGGAGGGTGCGGCGAACAGTTAAATGAACACTTATATGACTATTACAGTAGTAGTAGTAGTAGTAGTATGAGTGGAAACCATACACATGACAAAGTAGAATGCCATAATCTAGCACGTAAACTGACAAGCGTTTTGCCGACGGTGACTCTACACATCATTACATAGGGGTAATTGAAACATACAAAAGAAAGATACTCAATATGCACTGAAAACATACAGCTATTAGCATTTGTGGANAATAGGGGTAATTGAAACATACAAAAGAAAGATACTCAATATGCACTGAAAACATACAGCTATTAGCATTTGTGGAAAAAAAGGGAACGCATGAATGGTATACCTGGCAACACTATTACTTGTGTGTGCTCCAGTATACCTCAGTAAAAAACATGTACAGGACGTGATGGTAACAATACTTGCATGCTACCACCCAGTATACCTGGCAAGTCGAAGATTGCAACACTTGCATGAGCTATAGTACACTGAATCAGACTGCGCGGGCCAATGTTTTATACCTGACAAGCCCTGTAGGCTTGCATGTGCTCTGGCATACTGCATGAATAAAAACCGATAATCTACCTGACAATGTTAGGAACTTGCTGCTTGAACGAACTACAGTAGACTATCAGCCAGCATACCTGACAAGTCTGCAACACACTTGCATGTGCTACAGCATGCTTATCGAGAAATATGANAGCATACCTGACAAGTCTGCAACACACTTGCATGTGCTACAGCATGCTTATCGAGAAATATGACTAACAAAACCCTTGGCCATGCACCTGACAGGCGGAATACGAAGACGTCTGTACATGCTACAGTACATGTCGGGAGAATAAGCACTCTCNCGGCCATGCACCTGACAGGCGGAATACGAAGACGTCTGTACATGCTACAGTACATGTCGGGAGAATAAGCACTCTCTGCCAACACAAAGCTGTTTTCCTTATTAGGCCTGATAGCCATAGGGGACGGTATGTATGCCATCACCCAGGACTTTCCGCTTATCGTCCATCCACGAAAGAGCCAGTTTGGTTGATTGCTCTGTATATACTGTGTGATGGTACGAACTAATACCTGCGACCTGTACTCTCATGCTGCGCTGGGCCGAAAGGATGCGCCGATAATCGCCAAACGTTATCTTCTTGTCAACTACGCACCCTTGTATCCCTTTCGCGCACTTCACTTCCGTATTCAGGCATCAGTATGCATACAGTTACTCAACCATTTCGTCACCCGAACATTCATCCTTGAACTTCCCAATCACCGTAGAATTGGTAGGTGAGTAACAAAGATGAGTGGTCGGGTAGGCGCTGGTGTTGAACTCCGATATGAGCGCCGGGTTAATGGCGAGTTTGCTGTAGAAGTCAGGGCTGGCAATCTCCATTACAAAGCTATCAGTATCCATGTAAAGGAGGTTTACCCTGCCCCCATCCATACCACGCTCGCATTACATCGTAGTAAAACTTGTACATAAGTGTCTTTGGCAGGTCAAGTACGGCAAACCCAGCGTATATGTGCTTGTCAAACACAATGCTCTCTTGGCATAATTTGACAAGGTACAATGACTCATCGGAAATAGTCCTGCATTTAAATGCAGGATTTGCGATGAGCTTCTTCGCCCGAACTTCCCTACACACGAGTTCAATACGCTGTCATTTGCGCTTATTTTCCATAAGTTTTCTGTATTTTGCGTTATTCATTAATTTGTAAAAGTCCTTCTCGAAAGCGTTCGTGGCAGCCTGACGTTTCTCCGTATCCAAATCTATATAGGGCTTAAGCCACGGCTTCTGCAGGAATTGAAGGACTCGGTGAACAGCCTTCAGCCGTAACCCATGACCCAATGCTTGCTTCAAAGTAACTTAATGCACGATATAATGAAGCTTGCTCTCCAGTGAGGTCATGAGTTTCGTTTGTTTGGACCCCGGAGGACAGTCTTTCACTGGTAAGAATGGGAGATCCATATGCGCTTCGTGGAGAGTGCAAGGGTATTCTACGTCTACATCCAGAATGTAGCCGACATATCCGTCGTCCGGCATGCTCGTCACATCGATGTTCGTTGCGGTCCATTCAAAACTGGCATATGGGAGTGGCAGAGACATTGCCCAACTATATAAGTTATTAGCATCTACATACTGCAGGTAGGTAGATGGCTTGTCGGCATCATACGTCTCTGGTATATGCCTGTTATTGGCAACTGCGTGCCGCTTAACACATTGAGCCACCCCTCCCCGGATGCCTGCCTCAATAAACAGGTGCATGTCATAGTCGCAGAGTAAATCTAATTACAACTGTGTATTGCGCAACATTGCGTCAAACGAGAACCCAGGAGCACTGACATAGTGCACACAGTCGATACTGTATGTGCGTAGACAGAGCCCCCGGAAATTCTCGAAGACGTCGCACCGAATCAGCACATCCGTCTTCAAGTAGAGCTCAGAATAGTCCCAGAGGGTACGACATCTGAACACAGACCAGACAGTTTGTGCGTGCTGGAAGTCCTCGGCACTGACATTCCCCCCAGTAAGCCTATTGCAGAATGACTCTATAGCTGGTAATTGAGGTTCGGTGAGCTTCTCCCACGAGCTAACATAATCGTAGGGGAAGACGCCTTTCCGAGTTACCAGCTCTAGGTCACACTCTACCGTGAAGAAACGAGATGTTGTGTGGAATTCACCGGACGGCAGATTCTTAGCGAGAGTTGCCAGGCTGGCAGACATGAACCTATAAGTATCACTGAACTGTATAGTGAACTTAACGCCCAAACTCTTACTGAAGGTGATGAGTTTCTCCTCGCTATGCGGAATAATAAATATGTCCTGGGTATCATATCCTAGCTGCTTAATTATGAAATTGGCATCATACATTAAGTTATGGAAGAGTATCGGCAGTATCTGGGGTCGACGACGAAGCTTGTTGCAGTTATTACACGACGTCCCAATAAAACTACCAGTAAAATGGTCATGGTCATGCACCTTTTGATTGTTAACGGTGATCATGCCAGAACAGTGGCAGCAGGTAGTGGCTAAAGCATAGTCAGCCTGTTCCGCATGCGTTAGTGGACGCATCGGTTCAGACTGGCTATATATGTCTTTAACCAGGTGTCCTATCCTACCCACCTCTTCCATAAAGTGTTTCGATGCACCTTCACCCGTGTAAACAGTTACATGCGAGGGTAAGCTGTTTGTCTTATAGGCGGGGATAATTGAATTATTAACCTTATCATATAAGCCATATGAATAGGGCTCATGTTTTTGGTACCTATATGTGTAGGACGCGTCCGGGTTCGGCTGACACGTTTGTACAGGCACAAGCATGGCCTCGAAGTCTGCATACACTACAATAGGCACCTTGTTGCCGTTCTGGTAATTTTTTAATTTGAGCACAGGCAGCCTGCCACACCTGTCTGGCTGTGGCATGTCTGCACGAACAGCAGTATGGGTATTGCAATACCTCCTATGCTCAGCCAGAGTTTCGGCACCTGTCAGCCCTCTTACACTCGGTTCATTATCATATATTTAAAACGTTTACAGACATTAACACAACCATGATGTGACGTTACCTGGGAGCGTACCAGTCGCGAGAAATTCGAGATGTAGCAATAATTGGAGTTCTTGTCCTCCTCCGCTGTGGTGAGAAGCAGCAAATCAAAGTGTTGGGCCAGGTCTACATCTGTCACCCGTATTGACCATATTTTCGTATTCTCGTCATTAAGTGAGTATATGTTAATGCTGACCCCCGGATTGGCTTTCTCAAAAGTCGGTATTTGACGTAAATGGGAGGGAAAATCTACTGTTGAAAAATCAAAGCATGTTTCAAGCTCGGTGTATCGCTTGTTGACACATTGTGGGTTCCTCCCCTCTACAAAACGTGCCAGTATAGCCCATTTAAAACACTGTTGGTCATCGATATTGTGCGGGTTGATAATTGCGCCTTTCTCTGCAAAACCAACAGGCAATGGGATATACGAGGAGGCCCTAAGAGGGTCGAGCTTGTTTACACGTAACTGGACTCTTTTCACTGCAGTGAGAGTCCAGCCGCTACCCTTCCCCATACAGTCAGTCTCCTCAATGCAGATCTTTGCAATGGCAGCCGACACAGCCACCTCTATGTCTGCTATGTTAAAGAGAGGCAGGTTTTTCGTCTTAAATCCACGACGATCCTCTTCGTTCTCATGCGGTTCTGGTTTCCCATATACACACTCTAGAAATATATTAAACTTGACCGCGCCCTGCGTCTCGATTTCCTGCTGTATTTGGCTAATGATATTAGGTTTCATTACCTCGAGGTAGTCGCAAATGGCAATGGCTTCCCTCGAAGTATTCTCAGATATATATGTTTTCATTACACCTCTAAACGCGCTTTCAACCACCACAAAGCCATACGAGTTGCTCTCGCCAGTGTCAATGGGCCCTCGGCGAGAGCTACCTGTGCTCGCAAGAGCAGGAACGTTATGAGTCTGCTGCGGACTTGTAACTCGGGGCCACTTCGTAGGCCGGGAGGTAGGCGTGGCAGCAGCACCAGTACACTTAGCGCTATGTGCATGAGGCCTATCGGTCCTGGTGAACTGCCGGCCGCAAGTCCCACATGCCCTTGAAGGGGCAGCAGGGTTCGCCCAACAAGTACGTTCATGACGGCGGACATGACTAGAGTGTGTAAAGTCCTCATTACAGAACGTACAGTTGAGCGAAACGGCCTGTCTGATCAGTCCTATACATGTTAAATTCTGTTAGGCAAGGATTTAAAGTCGGTTGAAGGGAATGCCGCACCTATAGCAAAGATGTGAGGCAGGCTGCCGAAATGGATTTAGGGAGCAATTACGCTCGTGATGTAGTCCATTCCTGCAGACCATAAACACCCAGTCGCAAAAACCTCACTGCAGTGCGGGTCTGCATATAATGGGAGCGGAAGGGGGGGTTAAGCAATGCAGCAGCAGTGGATGGAAACAACGATGGTGATGCTGGCGAATTAGGTGATTCCATTATAGCAGTGGTAGTGCTAATATATATCTGCGGTACATGGCCGGAGCAGTGGTAATATATATCTGCGGTACATGGAAGGCAGACAGCCCAGACCCAGGTGCTATCCCACGAGAAACAGAGAGAAAAAATAGGGTCGGATAGTTCGCAAAAATATAGTCAATGCTTTTAATAACAACATCTAATACTTTAACACTGTGTTCAGCAAGGCCTGAACTGAATGTAAACAGATCTACAAGGGACGATGAGAGAATATTAATTGAACGTGCGTAAAAACAATGCAAAATTATATACACGCAGCACACAAGCATCTCAATTACTAGAATTAAGTACTGATATCAGCAGTCACTATATGAAACTAAACCCTAGGTTCGGAATGAAGTAATATAAAGTTATATTCGCAGTCCTAGAGGAAATTAAATAAAGTACTAGCCGTGGGTGACGCCTTCACAAACGTTAATACTCACCAGCAGCCGAAACACACACTTACCTCTAAAGAGGCGAGAAGTTGTGTAGAGAATTTGCCCCAATTCTCTCTTCTGCAGGTATGTACACTCGATACACGTCACTCTGCAGGCGGTATGCTTACAATCGTGCGGACGCTAGTCGAGCAGCAGAGGACGCTAGTTTTCGCGCAGACGCCCAGGCACGATTAAGTGTGATGGCAGGGGGAGGGGGTATTTATACCCTTTCTCAAACAAGGGGGAGTATGTTAGGGCGGCAGCAGTTGCGATGGCGGCAGCCGGGGTGCGCCCCCTCTCGCTCTTAGAGCAGCTGCGGAGGCGCGTCCCCTCCAGTGCGATACGCCAAACCTACTTGCTCCATAATGTAATGTCTTTACAAAGACATACAATTGCAATAGTGTTTTTTTGCTTTTAATATACTAGCATGTTTTAGTATGGGCTGTGTTTGTGAGATAACCAGCACAAATAAGAACACTAAGAATTCATGACATATATATTATAAAAAAATTTTACATGAAGATATTCATTTACTCGACAATCATGTCCAATACATTCAGCACACACTCAGAAATAATGCCCATTACACACACAAGAAAATGTACACACATCAAGATAGCAGTTGAATATATACAATTAAAACATTTTTTTTTTAAGCAGAGTATTAGCTGCATACATCCAGATAGCAGAATACAATTAAAACAGTTTTTTTGCGAGCTGATTAGCTACAGCAATTAAAACTTCTTTTTTTTTCAATATACCAATGGCTTATAAACAATTAAAACATTTTCTTACACACTATACCAATTAAATATTAAAACATGTTTTTGTCACTATGCTTTGCAAGCTCAGTACTTGCAGCATACAATAAGATTCAAATTAAAACATTTTTTTTCACTATACCTTTGCAAGCAGAGTAGTGAATAGATGCAGTAGTAATGTCTTTCTATCAGCAACAGATAATTTGCTCGCGTCCTGAAGCGATGTATGGCCACAATTCAGGCATGTTGTGGCCGACATCGTCTTCTTCTTACGAGATGTTCTGCGATGAGGCGGTATGATGCGATGCAAAGTCGGGGACTTGGAGGCGCTGGCAGGCTTCTCACGTCTGCAGGCGGTAGACTTCTTATGTTTGACATTTACATGCAGCTGGACGTCCTCCTCCTTAGTTATGTCAATCACGGCAGGTTCTTGGGGTAGGATAACTCTTTTTGCATCTTGCAATAAATTGTGAGTTAAAACTTCGTCTGGACCCAAGGAGTTCTTGCATTTGACAGCGGCAGACCTCTTGCGTTTAACATCAGCAGGCAGCTGGACGTCCTCCTTAGTAATGTAAATCACAGCAGCAGAGTTGTTGGGCAGCACTAAAGGTTCTTGCGGAAGGTAAACTCTTATTGCATCTTGCAATAAAGTGTGAGTTATAACTTCATCCGTCCCACATGGCAGGGGAGTGTCTGTTCGCATATAGTTAACCACACAACTTCCGAGAATATTGCAATCAACCATCTGCTGACATTGCTCGTACGTCGACGTTGGATTGTGCACAAGCAACCAATGTGCTATACCAACGCACTGCTCGCTGTATGTTCTTGACTCGCCATCACAGACATAGGTTATACAATTGTTGCCAGTCATCACAATGCTGTACACAGTCTCTGGGCGAAATGGCACATTCAATTTGAGCTAATTGGTGTTGACTGGCGAGAGATACACGGCTTATATAGCGGCCATACGTCTTCGACATGACGTCAGCGGTTCTTGAACAAAAATAGTCGTATACGGGCATAAATGTCGTACATTATCTTAAAACCTTTACACTTGCTATGACATATTATTTCGCCCTCTGCGTTCATGCTGCTGGCGATATCTGCTCCGTCGTCGCCCATGTTCTTGTTGTAACTGGTTTTACTTACCTTCACTTATAGTTTTCAATTGAAGACGCAACATACCTTAGCGGCACAGGGTAGAACGTATGTTGTACCGCATTCTCCCAGCCTGATCGTATGTATGTGGCCTGTACATTCTTCGGTCCAGGGGTAAGTTGGTCCAGTATCAACTTCCCGAAAGGTAAATTTCACCTTCTTGTTCTCGCTGAGTAGTTCTGTAATGTCTTCACATTCCGTACGTACTGCGAGAATACGTCCATTTTCAGGTAATACACTCTGGAGTCGGAGATTGTAGACGGGGCACTGATCGAACTTGTAGCAGGGGCGAATTTCATAACAAAAGTTATCACAAACGTCCTGATAACCCGAAAAATGATGTTCAGAGTCACATATTTGTACTTGCTCGTGTTCAATTATTGGTTTAAACACAACTCTTCTGTATCGGATAAAGTAGTTATTGTACATGTTCACGGCTTCCGGCAGAAATGTCACACAATCACGAAGGTTAAACATGATGGTGATGTTAGTTCTCTTCTCAACGAAACACTACTGCGGCTCTGCAAGTCGCTCTTCTTATATTGCAGCATCGTACACCTGGCATGATGACGGAGAACACATTGTAGTCCACGTAACTGTGCCTCTCTTCATGTAGGTTGTATGACGGTCGCCGGTGCAGCACTCAGTCCAGCGGGTAATTACACTACCAGTGTTGACATTGCAAAATTCATACTCAATTGCACGATTAAACCGTACATGGCATGTACTCTTCGCATGATTTCATAGTACTGAGTGAACAAGGCAGCTTCGTTCCAGGTCTTAGGTGATATACGCCACACGACGTTACATTACATGGTACCGAGCGAAAACTGCACACATGGACACGACAGGCCCAGTGTTCAGGTCCATTACATGATTCTACCTGCGACGGTTGGCCGGGCGGTTTGAAATGTACATGTCTGTATCCTACAGAAACGTCACCCTCATATGTGACTAGCGGGTTTAAATTACACACTATGTTAGCAATTTACGAAAATTCTACGATGTGCATTGATCTCCCATTGTTACTAGACTTGATGGTGCCATAGCTGAATCGTACTGTTGCAGCATTTAGCCTGACCATGTCGTCATCTGATATGAGTTGGGCATAGCGCGTAGGCAGCCGGACAAGCATCTCATTGTCTAACATACATGTTACACAATTACCATATACCGACTCCGTGCGGTTAAAATCAGATGCAATGCATACCTTGCCGATGACGAGCTCTGACAGAGGTATATATCAAACGGACCTGTTCAGCTTGGCGATTAGACCTTCCATGATGAGCTGTGGATCAGTACTAAAGTTCTTTGTCCCGATAGATGGACTATTTATAATGGTCGGTTGTGGTGTTTGTTTTGCCTTCGGTATAGTCCAACAAATGCCATGACTTAATCAACAACACATTAAAACAAGATCATACAAGGTTACGTATACATGTGTCACATGCATGTTCTAACAGGCCTGTATACTTCTCTCTCAACCTTCTAAATGACGGACATCCACACTGGGTTTGTAGATCGCAGATTTTAGTGGCTGTGTTGCAATAATTGCTTAAATGACGTTTCTGCTCTGGTCCAGCCACAAATACTGTGCCATTGTTACTAGGCGCGGCGACAAGTACATTATGTGCTTTCTCGTATTTCAAATCGCCCTCGCCCCAATTGATACCGTGGTAACGTTTTTCCAGCCAAATGTTCGTTACTTTGCTTTTCACGTCCAGCTCATGCCATGGGCACGGCGGTCTGAATGTATACATCTCTATGCGGTCATCATCATCATCATCGTATGCCATGCAAATACGATTAATAATAAAACTCTACTGCGAGANCATCTCTATGCGGTCATCATCATCAACATCGTATGCCATGCAAATACGATTAATAATAAAACTCTACTGCGAGACGCATCCCTGAATGTTTGCATACATTATGACGTTTGCGCTGTAGCACATGGGAGAGAATGTACTATAGTTGTNCAATTACCATATACCGACTCCGTGCGGTTAAAATCAGATGCAATGCATACCTTGCCGATGACGAGCTCTGACAGAGGTATATATCAAACGGACATGTTCAGCTTGGCGATTAGACCTTCCATGATGAGCTGTGGATCAGTACTAAAGTTCTTTGTCCCGATAGATGGACTATTTATAATGGTCGGTTGTGGTGTTTGTTTTGCCTTCGGTATAGTCCAACAAATACCATGACTTAATCAACAACACATTAAGACAAGATCATACAAGGTTACGTATACATGTGTCACATGCATGTTCTAACAGGCCTGTATACTTCTCTCTCAACCTTCTAAATGACGGACATCCACACTGGGTTTGTAGATCGCAGATTTTAGTGGCTGTGTTGCAATAATAGCTTAAATGACGTTTCTGCTCTGGTCCAGCCACAAATACTGTGCCATTGTTACTAGGCGCGGCGACAAGTACATTATGTGCTTTCTCGTATTTCAAATCGCCCTCGCCCCAATTGATACCGTGGTAACGTTTTTCCAGCCAAATGTTCGTTACTTTGCTTTTCACGTCCAGCTCATGCCATGGGCACGGCGGTCTGAATGTATACATCTCTATGCGGTCATCATCATCATCATCGTATGCCATGCAAATACGATTAATAATAAAACTCTACTGCGAGACGCATCCCTGAATGTTTGCATACATTATGACGTTTGCGCTGTAGCACATGGGAGAGAATGTACTATAGTTGTAATCTACTTCAGTATTTTAACTACTTTGTCACGCACATTATATGTGACCAGACGATCGTGCAGTATTAAGGCATAGGCCTGGGTGAATGTGGGAAATTTTCAGCTGCAGTTAATTCAATTCTGCAGTATACAACACTGGATTTTAAATGGTAATCTTGCTTGTTAACTTCAAACACGAGGAGCTGGGTCTTGTGCATGTACTTGTTCGGCTCAAGAATAGGAGCTTGTGTTTGGCCATAGTACGAACGCTGGAAATCTACATACATTTGGTAGGGCAACATATAAGAGCCGTTCGCGAAATCAATATTTAAATCTAGCATAGGGGTACGCTTCAGAATTGAGGGAAACCTTAACTATTTTAATATTTACGTGGTCGAATGTCGAACAGTCCTTATTAATTAAGTTTCGTTTACCGGCCTGAAACGCTACAATTGTATACCTCGGTTTCTCTCTTGTAATACTCGACTACTGTTCNTTAAGTTTCGTTTACCGGCCTGAAACGCTACAATTGTATACCTCGGTTTCTCTCTTGTAATACTCGACTACTGTTCGTAATTACCTTACATCATACACTCGACGTTTTAATGGTAGCATTTATGGTTTTTACAGAAGGAATAAAAAATGGTTTCTGGGAAATAAAGAGATATTTTTCCTCCCCAATGATTATGTACAGATCTATAATGAACTTATTCACGCTTCTCCCGGCTAGCACTCCAGCACTGATCTGCTCTACCATATTAGCGATTTTATTCTCCACAGCAGATATTCAACCTCCTAATGCATTTAGTTTCAACAGGTCTTCAGATATTTTGTGTAGCTGAGCCTCCCTTTTGGTAGACAGTATGTTCGTGTTACCAGGCAGCCTGCCTACCACTGATTCGAGTACGTCTCCGCTAGTAATGGCAGTGATGTGTGATACATTTTCAATTAATGATCCGAGGTGGACATCTATGTTCGCAATCAATATATTAGTATCGTAAAGTCTGTTTTCTACCGTAGTGAATTTCCCGCCCAACACAGACAATTTCTTAACATCACCAGACAATGTGCCTAATCCTCGCATCATACCTGCGTGTACTCTGATAGCGATTTGCTCTCCCATACCGCCCAGCGCTGTTTCTACAGCATTATTTCGAGTCATACCTGTCACTAATGTGCATAAATGTGTCTCAATACTTGTTTGCAATGCTAGCACCGGTCGCAGCGCATCAGATGTAACACTTCGCACAAAGGATATGTTAATGGTATCCTCGTCGTACCTGGGAATGCCAATGGTCTCGGCTCGCTAACCCCCAAAACTGCAATTCCCATCGTTGGTGGACATTATGTAGCTTTCCGGTGCGCATTTCAGGTCGCTATGCCCAAATTTGGATACGGAGTAACTCATACTTCACTGATGGCTAATAATAAACTGATCGAATGCTTTGCGGTACCTTCCTTTATCAATTGGAAAATCTTTCGCAATTACTAGGAAACCGTACGCATCTCTCCAGCAATACGCACACATTTCTTTAAAGCTGTCAAATAGCATATAGCTATTTACATGATCCGAGTATATGTGGCGTAAATTCATGTCGTCCATACGAAATATGGCCAGGAAATTGGCATTGTCATCTAAAAGCTGCTTCGGCATACCCGAGTATGTTTGACACAGATATTAGACATCTACGACCATATGTCGTCCCATACTGAAATATCGCTGGATATTTGTTTGTTTTTCGCATGCCACATCGTCAAAAATAAACACAGAGTTCGTTAATGCCTCGTCTGGCTTTATAACTGATTCATTTTCACTAAAGGGGAAATATTGCAGTCCCTCAACCCCTTGCAGAATTTTTGCTAGACAAAAATACTTCGGCTGGTGGAGTGATTTCGAATAGAGGTATGCGTTTTCGAACTGGAGGCCATTTTCTTCTTCTAACAAACTCAGGAAGGCGCAAGTCTTCCCAGAATTTGAAGGACCGCATATAATTGCGTGAACTGTTCCCAGCAATAATTTTCCGTGTCTCGATTTAAATGGACCAGTTTCCACTGCCTTGTCATTGTAACTAATACGTACTGGCAGCCTAGTTTCCTGTGTGACAACTTCCATTATACTGCTACGCAAATCTGTAAATCTAAATTATTTACCTGTTATAATTTTTTTGGCGAAAGTACGATAGGTCTGTGGTGTACAGCTTTTTCTTTGGAATGTACAGGGGATTGCTCGTTTTACCAGCATCTGACTTACTTTGCCGGACGTGCAAGTTAGAAATTATGGGGAAATTTATTTCAATATATCACCCTCCTGCACTCTCCCCGAAGATTAGCGCAGCTGTAGGTTTTGGAGACAACCGTAAATTAATGTAAATTAAATCAATTACCGCTTGCTGATTACTCAAGACGCCCAGGCGTCTTTTGGGGCGCACCGCGACCTGTAAATTACTGTAATTGACATAAATTACCGAGTGGTGCTGACTCAAGACATAGCAGCTGCAGGTCCTTAGAGACGTCCATAAAGTAATGTAAATTAACGTAATTTATATCGATTGCTGTGTGATCATGACTCAGACTGCAGGTCTCGTATTTGGCGAGCGAAGTGACCTGTAAATTATTGTAATAGGCATCAATTACCGCATACTTGTGACTCAAGACGTTCAAGACGTTGCAGCTGTAGGTTTTTTGTGTCGGCCTCACATAAATCACAATAAAGTTTGTCACACAGCAGTAACTCAAACATTATAATTCATATTTAACAGCGTTCTTAAATGCCACTGGCGGTGACTCAGAAGTTAAGGAGTCTGGCCACTGACACATCAATCATAATTCGCCTTTAACGGTGTTATTAAATGCCACTGCCGCGGTGACTCATAATTGGCATCAATTACCTCTCAAGACGCCTCCGGGGGGAGTCTAATCGCTTTCGCAGCGGCGTGAGAACACGTTGACACATTCATCATAATTTGTTATTTTAACGGTCTCTGACCGTCTTTATAGTGTCAGAAGTCCCTAACGGCTGCCCCCTCCTATAATTAAGCCCAAATTATGTTTTGTTCTNCTGACCGTCTTTATAGTGTCAGAAGTCCCTAACGGCTGCCCCCTCCTATAATTAAGCCCAAATTATGTTTTGTTCTCAGAGGGGAACACTAGCATAATTTGGGTGTAGATTGAAGGCTCATATATACGCCACTTGCATAGGCTAGTATTCAGTTTTGTGTTCTCGGGGAAGACGCTGTTCGTACTGGCACTATTTAACACTATCTTCGCGCATTATGTCTACCGGCGACAATATGTCTGATGTTGAGATTATCATTACTCTGCCTACGTCTCCAGCTACGAAACGTGCATGTTCACCTTCCCCTGCGAAANGTCTGATGTTGAGATTATCATTACTCTGCCTACGTCTCCAGCTACGAAACGTGCATGTTCACCTTCCCCTGCGAAAGCTGCCGTGAAGATTGCAATTAAGAATGCTGTTATTTTACAGTTTTTCAGCATTATTTCGTGGTACTAGGTATTGACCTGGTGAAGTGTCTCGACCTACTGACGACGACGCCTGTTCACACAATTACGATAGCCATGCGAGAGGACATTATGGACATTGTTTCTTTTCTGCATAAGTATATTGTGCAAACATAAAAAAATGTGACGTGGGGGAATTGGATGTAGGCCTTGGAGTTCCTAGCTTCGTCTGCAATATTACCTGTTACTTCTACTAAAGAGCTGTTGGTCGACTACTTCGATGAATGTGTCAAAGTCAACTTTTTTCAACTGGATGAAGCGTCTACTGCCACCCTCNGCTGTTGGTCGACTACTTCGATGAATGTGTCAAAGTCAACTTTTTTCAACTGGATGAAGCGTCTACTGCCACCCTCAGCAACGACGTAGCACATGCAGCAGCAGCCGTCGCCATAGAGAGGTTGCTAATATACTTTGTCTCGTGCACCGACGCCAAGAACTCCACTGCAGCGAATGGGTCCTCATCCGCCATCGATCATGTCAGTTGCTCGACGTATGATTTCAACCAGGCATTTCCAAGTTCACTCAATGAAGCAAGCAGCACTTCTGGCAATAATACGGATTACGCTTCGTTCATTTTTTTACAGAGCAGTGGTGAAAGGTTGGTGTGATGTGTGACGAGGTTCGTTAAAAAATTGTGTGTATTCATTCTACATCACGTTTTTTTTACTTTAAATGTAACCCGTGACGAGGTTCATTAGAAAAAAGTTTTCTACTCTTGACATTAAAATCAGATGGCTNCATTCTACATCACGTTTTTTTTACTTTAAATGTAACCCGTGACGAGGTTCATTAGAAAAAAGTTTTCTACTCTTGACATTAAAATCAGATGGCTTACTGCGAAATACAATGTGTGTATGTACGTATTGCATTTTTAAAAAGGCGTAAATAAGCCTGTGTCATGTTTTTTATTAATTTTTTATTAAAAACAATCCTTTTTTTTTCTTAAATNGCTGTTGGTCGACTACTTCGATGAATGTGTCAAAGTCAACTTTTTTCAACTGGATGAAGCGTCTACTGCCACCCTCGGCAACGACGTAGCACATGCAGCAGCAGCCGTCGCCATAGAGAGGTTGCTAATATACTTTGTCTCGTGCACCGACGCCAAGAACTCCACTGCAGCGAATGGGTCCTCATATGCCATCGATCATGTCAGTTGCTCGACGTATGATTTCAACCAGGCATTTCCAAGTTCACTCAATGAAGCAAGCAGCACTTCTGGCAATAATACGGATTACGCTTCATTCATTTTTTTACAGAGCAGTGGTGAAAGGTTGGTGTGATGTGTGACGAGGTTCGTTAAAAAATTGTGTGTTTTCATTCTACATCACGTTTTTTTTACTTTAAATGTAACCCGTGACGAGGTTCATTAGAAAAAAGTTTTCTACTCTTGACATTAAAATCAGATGGCTTACTGCGAAATACAATGTGTGTATGTACGTATTGCATTTTAAAAAAGGCGTAAATAAGCCTGTGTCATGTTTTTTATTAATTTTTTATTAAAAACAATCCTTTTTTTTTCTTAAATACTTATTTACTGTGTGTGTGTTGAGTTCAATTGAATACCTGGGCAGAGATAATTGCAAGTGTTTAATTTGGAATATTCATCTTTAACGCCTAAGAAACTAACACAAAAACAACAAAACAACATGTACACATATTATTTTTTAATACTTTCAATTAATTAATTTTTAATTATGGTGCTAATCAAGTACTTTTTTAAAAAACCACACTTAAATGTGCGCAGCCTCGCACGATTTAATGGCTAAATGGGTGGTGGTGGTGGTGCCAACATGGTTGCCGCTACAGAGGGGTCACGACGAAGAGACAGGGGTGACACAGCATCCTATATGGCTGCCGATAATTTTAAAAAAAATTTATACTTATTTTACATAACTTTTAAACTAATTTTTTTAATTCTCTGGCTGGCAAAATAGCCGCCATTGAAAACAACTTGTACTGACTGCAAACATGGTCGCCGATTATTTTTAGTAAAATTATTTAAATAAAATTTTACATAAATAAATTTTTGCATTTACTGGCTGGCAAAATGGCTGCCATGAGATGGTATATTCTAAAATGTACTGACTGCAAACATGGATGCCAAAATTGTCACCAACATGGCCACTAACATGGCCACGAACATGGCCGACATCTTGCAAATGCATTCCTCCTGCTCTTGCATTCCTTCTCTGGGGCTCCATGGCTCCCTCCAGCAATCCTGTGTTCGAATGCCCATTTATAACTACTATAATTAATAGTTTATATAGTTCTAAAGCTCGAACTCAGCTCCAAATTTAAGGATTCTTGAAAGATGGCCATCTTGGATGATTTCATATTATTATTATTATTATTTAAGCATTATTCATTTATTATAACCATGCTAATATTACATTCACATCCATCACTAGGAAAGGTAAATTACCAGATTTTGTCCAAGTCCGAGAGACAATTAATATTCAAAGAACGAAAGATAATTAATAGTTTGTCTAGTTCCAAGGCTCGATCTCAGTCCCCTATCGAAGGTTCCCGGGATGACAGCTATTTTGTTGGACATTACATAAACACCATGCTCTTGCATTCCATTTAGACGACGGCCATTTTGTTTACCTGTCACAAGGTCAAGGTCAAGGTTAAAATTAAATTTCAAAAATCATAAAACATTACAATAACAATTATTTTTTTAAAAATCTTAAACATTTCGCTTACATTGACGGGAGCTTGCTCTCGTCTTCTGCTTCGACGATGGCGAACTCCATCGTCAAAGCTGCCACAAATTTTTAACGATTTTTTTTGTTTTTAAAATTTTTTTTTGAAAAATAATTTTTTTCACATTTTCTCAAAATTATAATTTGACTTTGACCTTGAACTTATGACAGGTAAACAAAATGGCCGTCGTCTAAATGGAATGCAAGAGCACGGTGTTTATGTACTGGCCTACAAAATAGCTGTCATCCCGGAATCCTTAGATAGGGGACTGAGTTCGAGCCTTGGAACTAGACAAACTATTAATTCTCTTTCGTTCTTTGAATATTAATTCTCTCTCGGACTTTGACAAAATCTTGTAATTTACTTTTCCTAGTGATGGATGTGAACGTAATATTAGCATGGTTATAGTAAATGAATAATGCTGAAATAATATTAATAATATGACATCATCCAAGATGGCCGTCGTTTCAAGAATCCTTAAATATGGATCTGAGTTCTAGATTTGGAAGTATATAAACTATTAATTCTCTTTCGTAATTTGACTAAATCAGGTAATTTTCTTTTCCTAAGGAATATGAGAAAACCAAGGTGGAATGACTCTTGTAATGACCAGGATGGTCTGGTCTTGTTTCGTACTATCTAAAGTCACGTTGAGTATCTGACACTTGTGCAATATGTGCTGGTTGGTTGGTAAGTACTTATAACTTGTTTACTTTATATTTTTATTATATCTGTTTGCGATGGTATGTGGCAGTTTTGACCTTATCGTTCTCCATACTTCGCGAATCTGTCATAGTATTTTACTTTAGTCTAATGTTATATATTTTGTTCGTTGCTTGGTTGAAATAGTGTGTCTCTGTAGCATAGCTCGGGCGTAGTATGTATGTGAGAACGATCGTTTTACTATTTATTTTGCTGTACTAGCCAAGGCTACAACGCTAGATTTTTTTGAGTCCCATAGTGTTGTCTAGCATCGTGTGCTGTATGTACAGTGCTCGTCACTTGTACAATACATGTTGGTAGATGATAATAACTAGGTTTCTTTTATATTTTTATGTCTGCTAGTATCAGCGTTTCGAGAGTGTATTTTTTTCGGTCTAGTGTAATGTATAGTGTTACTTACGTGTGCAATATGCAGAGGTCGGTGCGAGTTTATAACTATTTACCTTTACATTTTTTAAATATAATCATCAATATATATATATATAAGTAGATATACTCTTGCATGACTACTGGTTTACATACACTGTGTCTAATAGCAAGCAAAGGCGACACAACCTTTTACAAGTCGTTTANTATTTTTATGTCTGCTAGTATCAGCGTTTCGAGAGTGTATTTTTTTCGGTCTAGTGTAATGTATAGTGTTACTTACGTGTGCAATATGCAGAGGTCGGTGCGAGTTTATAACTATTTACCTTTACATTTTTTCAATATAATCATCTATATATATATAAGTAGATATAATCTTGCATGACTACTGGTTTACATACACTGTGTCTAATAGCAAGCAAAGGCGACACAACCTTTTACAAGTCGTTTAATGAAACAATACATTAACTTTGGTGTTCAGATAGCGTGAGAGACGAGTCATACAGTCTCATTAAACACTATTATTCCAGCGTGGAGGTTGTGTGCGTGTGTACATGTTACTTGTAGTTTATGTGTATGCCTATGACTTGCCTAGTGGCTGTGACCTTCAGCGTACATGGTACTTGCATCTTGTTTATGGTTCGTCTCTCACCGTACATATACGTTAACTGCAGTCTCTAGAGTATATTTAGTGATTGCTATCATTCCGACTCAGTTGCTATTCAGACTACGAAGAGTGAACATTGTCTAAGGTGAATGGCTCTTCATCTTTGTCGATGAAAAATAATCTGTAATGTTATTTGTTTCGTTACTGTAAGACAACCTTTTTTTCCCTCAAAGCTGCCATGCTTGTCGATCATGGGACTTGTCATCGCTAGGATATTAGGTGAAAGGATGCTGGAAGGTGTATGAGAAAACCGAAGTGTAATGGTACAACATGTGATATTAGTCTTTCAACCAAGTCATTAAAATCTTCATAAAATAAGCAGCTAGACTTTCCCGTCACTCTTCACAGAAGGTTCAAGATACATGTCTACATGTATGTTCTTCCATGATTAGTAGGTTTTTAGATACCTCTGAGTCAGGGTACTAGGTTCGAATCTACGTTTATTCTGTCCCAACTTCAAATAGCTCTTATCTTCAGCAACTGGTTTATGCGCTTGCAGATGTAGACACTTAATCAGTAGCATATTCATATTTTACATCGTCATCAGCAGACTTGAATGTCATAGTTGCGTTCTCGATGTCCTGGATAGTTGTAGTAACTTCTTTTTTGTTCACCTTACATGCTAGCGAGGCATGTTAAAGTTTGTGTATTACTCGTCCAACAGCTGTTACCTTCATTGTACATGGTACTTTCACCTTGTTTATGATTCGTCTCTCACCCTACATGTACGACGACTGCAGTCACCAGAGTACATAGTAATTGCTACAATTCAAACAATGTCTCTTCCTACATATCTAATAGCCAAGGGTTTTGTTAAAAATATGTATGTGTTAATATATAAGAAAGGTGTATGGAAGAAATATGACACAACAAAGGTGGAATGATCGTGCATGCAACGTCCTCGTCAGACCGCTAAGTGAAAGGAGCCCGGCAAAGGAATATAGCAAAATCAAGGTGGGATGGTAGAGCATAAGACTCGTCCCGTCAGGACGTTAGGTGAAAGATGCTCAGAAGGAGTATGAGAAAAGTGGGTGTGGAATGCATGTTGTACTGATCGGGCCGGTCTGTGCTTGTCTAGCATTATCATCTACAGCAACCTACAACGCCCGACACTATTGTAAAATGTGCTGTTTGGTAAGTGTTTATAACTTGTTACTTTAAATTTTTTTTTAACATCTGTTTTGTTTCTGTATGAATATACTATACTAATAGGTGAGTGTTCTGCATGTAGGAATTCAGCCATATGGTCTGAAGGTTATAGTGAACCTAGCACGTACTGTGGTACCTTGGAGCCTTAGATAGCACTTACTCGGCTAGTGTTATTCGTTAAACTTGACAAGAACTGCTCAGTGCTTGCGTCGTCACCCAACCATCTGAGCTGTCTCGCATATTTCCTATATGACAACAGTCGCGTTATGCTGCTAGTGTTGTACACTGAATGTATTGTACTGTTTCAGTTGGTTTGTAAGGAAGTTATTTGCTAGTCTGTTGTACTGCCCAAAACAATTTTTTTTTTTTTTTTTTTTCATCGTCCATTTTTTTCATTCTATGTCTTGTTGTTAAGAGCTAGCCATTTTAGTGACGACTCGAGTTGTCGACCTTATGTATGACTGATAGTAATCGTTTATTTTAATATATAAATATTTTTTTAACAGTTACCATTACTATGTGCTACATGTATGTATTACATTTGTATATATATATTTATTTTGCATTTATCTTTTTGTTGTAAGTTTTCCTTCCTGGATTTTATTTACGTATATGTTTCTTATTTACTTAGTTCGGAAATTATAGCTAGATATGCTTAGGACATATATATATATATGCCATGTAGTCATTTTCTTTGTCGATGGTGAGAGCTTCTGTATTTATTGCTCAAGCAACCCATTGATATGGAACAGAGTTCTTGATACTAAATACATAAACTATTACTTATCTTTCCAACTTTGACAAAATCTGGTTTTTTTTCTCAGTGGTGTTGGCGAACTTAACATTGACAAGGGTTAAGATAAATGAATAACACCGAAATAATTTACATACTTTTACCTTTCCTCTCAGATTTGACATAATACACATCCTTAATCATATTTGATACTTGCTCGACATAGTGTTCATTCTAGCGAAACCTTTATGCTGACTGTTTTTTGGAAGAATATCAATATATTCTGTGACCATTCAAGCTGCTCTTATTCGAATATACTGCAAGACAGTTATCACATGGGTAGGGTTTGAAGAGGGAAGCAAATTTGCAGTTGCTATCTTCATGTTTTTTGGCCCAGCTGCGCTTCCAGAATGTCTTACCGCAATACTTGCACTCGCTTCCCGATGAATGACAAACATGGCCTTTGCATGTACTGTTATGTCTATACACACTATCACTTCGGGTAAACGTGGCATCACAGGTATCACAGTGGAAGGTTTTGTATGCTGGGCTGAACATGCAATGGCAACTTTCATGCTGGCTTGAACTATAACTTGTGTTAAAAAAATTTCCACAGTAGTTACAGTGATTTCGTGTCACTTGTATCCACTCTTCAGGATCCCTTGCTGTTGACCAAATTTTAGTCGGTAAATCTTCTGGGTAAGTGTGTGTGTGGGGGCACATATATGTATGGGTAAGTTCGTGTGTGTGTACGTATATGTTTGGGTAAGTGAATGTGTGGGCGCATATATGTTTGGGTAAGTGAGAGTTTGTGCACGTACATGTTTGGGTATGTGCGTATTTGTGTGCATATATGTTTGGGTAAGTGCATGTATGTTCACGTATATGTTTGGGTAAGTGCGTTTGTGTGCGCATATATGATTTGGTAAGTGCATGTTTGTGCACGTATATGTTTGGGTAAGTGCGTGTGTGTGCGTATATGTTTGGGTAAGTGAATGTTTGTGCAATTACATGTTTGGGTAAGTGCATGTGTGTGCGGTGTAGATGTTCGGGTAAGTGTGTGTTCGTGCATGTATATGTTTGGGTAAGTGTTTGTGTGCGCGTATATGTTTGGGTAAGTGTTTGTGTGCGCGTATATGTTTGGGTTAGTGCTTGTGTGTGTGCTCGTATATGTAAGGGTAAGTGCGTGTTTGTGGGCGTACATGTGTGGGTAAGTGCGTGTGTGTGCGCGTATATGTTTGGGTAAGTGCTTGTATATGTTTGGGTAAAGTGTGTGTTTGTGTGCGTATATGTTTGGGTAAGTGCATGTGTGGGCGTATAGATTTGGGTAAGTGCGTATTTAAGCACTCATATGTTTGGGTAAGTGCGTGTGTGTGCGTTTATGTTAAGGTAAGTTCATGTGTGTGCATATATGTTTGGGTAAGTGCATGTTTGTGCATGTATATTTTTGGGTAAGTGCATGTGTGTGCGCGTATATGTTTGGGTAAAGGTATGTGTGTGCATGTATATTTTTGGGTTAGTGTGTGTTTGTGCACATATATATTTGGGTAAGTGTGTGAGTGCACATGAATTTTTGGTAGGGTCATTTTTGTGAATCTATATGTATTGGTAAGTGCATGTGTGTGCGCGTATACTTTAGGGTAAGTGAATGTGTGTGCATGTAAATATTTGATTAAGTACATGTGTGTGCGCATATATGTTTGGGTAATTGCTTGTTTGTGCGTGTCTATGTTTGGGTAAGTGTGTGTGCGTGTATATGTTTGGGTAAGTGAGTGTTTTTGCGCATATATCTATGGGTAAGTGCATGTTTGTGCAAGTATATGTTAGGGTAAGTGAGTGTGTGTGCTCGTCTATGTTTGGGTAAGTGCATGTGTGTGCATGTATATGTATGGGTAAGTGTGTGTGCTCGGATATGTTTGGGTAAGTGAGTGTGTGTGCTCGTATATTTTTGGGTAAGTGCGTGTGTGTGTTTATATATGTTTGGATAAGTGCGAAATTGTGCATGTATATGTGTGGGTAAGTGCATGTTTGTGCACGTAAATGTATGGGTAAGTGCATGTGTGTGCGCATATATATGTTTGTGCATGTGTACGTTTGTGTAAGTGCATGTGTGTTCGCGTATATGTTTGGGTAAGTGTGTTGTGTGTGCATATATGTTTGGGTAGAGCGTGTTTGTGCACGTATATGTATGGCATCACCCTTTATGTTAGGGTGCGTGCTTATAAGTTCGCATAGGACTTAAATGACCTCTGTTAATTTTCCTTGTCGGCGTCGATGTCTATGATTTGATTTTGACGACTACATCTTAAAGGGTTCGGGAATTATGGCCAACTATGCTTATAAGTTCGCATATGGCTTAAATGGTCATTTGTTTTTTTTTTCTCTGGGTCGGTGCCTATGTTATGAATTTGACGAGTACATCTTAAACGGTTCGGGAATTATGGCCATCTATGCTTATAAGTTCACATAGGGATAAAATGACAATATGTTATTTTTCCTTGTCGGCATCAATGCCAATGAAATGATTTTGACGACTACATCTTAAATGGATAGGGAATTACAGCCAACTATGCTTATAAGTTCGCATAGGGCTTAAATGCGTATTTGTTGATTTTCTTGTTGGCACCGATGCCAATGTTATGAATTTGACTACTACATCTTAAGCGGTTCGGGAATTACGGCCAACTATGCTTATAAGTTCTCATAAGCCATAAATGACCATTTGAAAATTTTCCTTGTCTGTGTTGAAGTCTATGATATGAATTTGATGACTACATTTTAAACAGTTCGGGAATTATGGCCAACTATGCTTATACTTTCGCAAATGGCTTAAATGATCATTCAATAATTTTTCTTTTCTGCGTCGATGTCAATGATATGAATTTGACGACTATATCTTAAATGGTTCGAGAATTATGGCCAACTATGCTTATATATTCGCATTGGGCTTAAATGACCATTTGATAATTTCCCTTGTATGTGCCGATGCCTATGAAATGAATTTGACGACTACATCTTAATCGGTTCGGGAATTACGGCTTACTATGCTTATACTTTCGCATAGGACTTAAATGACCATTTGTTCATTTTCCTTGTCTGGGTCGATGCCTATGATATGAATTTGACGACTACATCTTAAACGGTTCGGGAATTACGGCCAACTATGCTTATAAGTTCGCATAGGGCTTAAATGGCTATTTGTTAATTTTCCTTGTCTGCATCTATACCTATGATATGAATTTAACGATTACATCTTAAATGGTTCGGGAATTACGGCTAACTATGCTTATAAGTTCGGGAATTATGGCCAACTATGCTTATAAGTTCGCGTAGGGNTGGTTCGGGAATTACGGCTAACTATGCTTATAAGTTCGGGAATTATGGCCAACTATGCTTATAAGTTCGCGTAGGGCTTAGTAAAAATAAAAATATATATTTTTTTTCAAAAAATTTCAAAAATATTATATTGTGAGAGCCTCGCATAGTCAATCAGTGACGAGGTCATTTTTAGAGCCTCGCGTGGCCGTTTGAGAGCCTTGCATACCTAGTGCTAAGCACCTAGCGCCTAGTGCGAGAGCGGCCATGATGACATAATCGGTTGACGCGGGAGATGCATGCCGGCTCCCCGCACCCAGCCAGGCACCAGGTGTAATAGGACCGCTCATTTCTATCTACTGATTCCGCCTTCAGATTTAGTTATCTTAAAATCGCACCCGAGTAGAAGGGTGGTGACCAAGCGTACGGTCAAATTATCAATTCATTGGTTTGGTGCTTATCAAATCCAGTGCTTTTTGCCAGCTTGGCTGAACGGAATATGGGAGCATATCTAATGTGCATGGATATCTCTCACCTAAAACCTTTTCATTCTCAGGCTATGTCCTGATTCATGTATGTTTACTGTGATTTATATGAAACCTGGAAACCCGACGGAAACATTTCAAATTATTATATAGATGATCCTCGAGGTCTACGCCAAGAAGATATAACCTCACATAATAAACCAACAGCCACACGAGAGGTTTTCATGGACACTGTGAGCAGTATGTCAAATTACATTTATTTAGTTACAACTGTGTGAAATACTTTATAAAAATAGATTTACATGAGACTAATGTAGAGGTTTTTTTACCCTATTTCCTGTTTAAAAATAAACAAATCGTATGGGTGAGAATAAACACGCTCGCAAAATTATGTGTTTATATGACACACAGTTCACTGTCATGTGGCTAAGAGAAAAAATAGAATGGAAAAACAAGTTACTGTTTTANTGTGTTTATATGACACACAGTTCACTGTCATGTGGCTAAGAGAAAAAATAGAATGGAAAAACAAGTTACTGTTTTAGATACGATTGCCGTTATGTAAAGACAAATGGATATAATGTCTCGCCCAACATTTTATTTCAACGACACATATTTGATCTTATTCGTCTTTTACAGAAATGTTTTAGGAGGGTTCAACTGTATTTTGTATACCCATTCAGGTACAAACATTTTTACATTATATTATTCTGTTATTTTTTCAGGTAACATGGAAAAAGCCAACTGAACCATCCCAAAATATCTCACCCAAGAAGGTCTGAAAAAGAGTACAACGCACAGATGAGTGTGCAAAAACAATGCTAATTGTAACAGGAACCTAGACCTAGAGTACACTGAATGCAAATATAAAGTTGTTCCTGCATGCTCCATAAAACCAAGCTGTCAAGGCGACTGTACATTTCAGTGTAAAAAATGGCTCCCGAAAAGAGCAAATCTATTTTCCACAAATGCTGGGGCTTAGGAGACATAAATGCTCAAAAATAATTCATTGCAAAACACATGCTTGTAGTAAATCCTAAATATCAAAGAGTTAGGCTTACAGATAACATACCCCGAGGGCTAAATAATTTATACTATTTTTAAGTGGAGGGGAATAAACTGAGAGTTTGCAAAATATATTTAATGGATACTATAGATATGGGGGACAAAATGATAATGAATATCATAAAGAAACTTGATGATTGTTTTGTAGAATTTTACAAGCGGGTAAAGAATTTGAATCGCAAATCATTAGATCCAGATATTAAGGAAGGAATTGTGAAGCATATTAATTCCATACCTGGGATTATATCTCTTTATTAGAGACAGCAAACATATCGCAAATACATAAGTGGATGCAAAACAGTTGCAGATCTTCATGGAGATTATATTGAATATTGTAGAAATAAAAATGTGCAATTTGTTAAATATAAAGCTTGCATACATATATTTGTAATACTGTATAACTTGAGTTTTTTGTTCCTAAAAAGAACAGTGTTCCTTCTGTGAGCCCTAGAAGGATTTCAGTGATAACAAAACTTTGCAGGAAAGTTACGACCAACAAAAGAAAGAATATTAGCTCAGCAGATGGGCCAAAGAAATGGACTCAAATCGATCTAAAGAAAGGGAGTGCATTACAGCCTGCTTTGCCATGCAAGCTGTCTTGCCTACACCAAGCGGATACCAGGCCTCTGGTGTAAATTCTTGAGGTTATTTTTGTACAACTGAAACATTATCCGGTAGATCGCCGGCGCAGTATTATTTTTACTGTTACCACTGATGGTTTACCAATGTTCTTCAAGAGAATATTTATCACTTACCACGAAATATTTCTTGTTTTCAGTGGATTGATTGTTTTAGAAATCTTGGAAGTGATTTACATGCAAGTAAAATAAACAAGGATTAAATTANATCTTCATGGAGATTATATTGAATATTGTAGAAATAAAAATGTGCAATTTGTTAAATATAAAGCTTGCATACATATTTTTGTAATACTGTATAACTTGAGTTTTTTGTTCCTAAAAAGAACAGCGTTCCTTCTGTGAGCCCTAGAAGGATTTCAGTGATAACAAAACTTTGCAGGAAAGTTACGACCAACAAAAGAAAGAATATTAGCTCAGCAGATGGGCCAAAGAAATGGACTCAAATCGATCTAAAGAAAGGGAGTGCATTACAGCCTGCTTTGCCATGCAAGCTGTCTTGCCTACACCAAGTGGATACCAGGCCTCTCGTGTAAATTCTTGAGGTTATTTTTGTACAACTGAAACATTATCCGGTAGATCGCCGGCGCAGTATTATTTTTACTGTTACCACTGATGGTTTACCAATGTTCTTCAAGAGAATATTTATCACTTACCACGAAATATTTCTGGTTTTCAGTGGATTGATTGTTTTAGAAATCTTGGAAGTGATTTACATGCAAGTAAAATAAACAAGGATTAAATGANGGTTTTCAGTGGATTGATTGTTTTAGAAATCTTGGAAGTGATTTACATGCAAGTAAAATAAACAAGGATTAAATGATGAATTTCGCTCTTAAATTAATTCCTCTGTTAATCTACAAACTAACTTGAATTTAGAAAACAATTTTAATTTCTCAGAATTACCTGATAATGTGCACAGAGTAAATACATTTATTGTATGGAGTAGAAACTTAGTACTTTGAATGTTAGCGCTTTTTTGTCACGTATTCTATGGGAAAATATAAACTTGATAAACATGAAAACGAATCCGCCGCTACTTTTAAATAAAATATTTCGGGTAGTTTTCTTAGTTGTCACCTTTTTTAACTAATCGTAATTTGTTTTAAACACTGAGGATTAAACAGCAGGTGAAGACGATCATGAAGACAGCATTAAAGATGAATATGACGACAGTGATGATAAAATATCTGATGAGAAGGATAATGATCTTCTCGATTTTCCCACGCATTTCACCAACGAGTTTCCTTCGGCAAGTGGTGTGAATAAGGCAGAATGCGTGAAGAAAACTCGTTACATATTTCCCGAATACCCGAATTTACTTGTTTATAGACTCTGATATTTGATTGACCTGCAAAAACGCGGGGATCACACATGCATTGTTGAGATATCTTCATTCATCGATGAACTAAAGGAACTGGCTTATATCATATGAGACTGTTGGCTACTATCCATGATCTGAAAACATCTGAGAAATATAAAGATCGATTGTACAAAATAATAAAAAACGTTATAATGTATATAATAAATAAATATAATTTATATATACATAGTAATGTGTGTATCATTTTTATAGTCTCGTCTGCTTCTATGCGAGACTTGTTAATTCAGTGGTGTAAACAACCGATTGCGAGAGTCTGTTTAAGATAAAATTTATGTGAGTGTTTGCAGGAGGAAGGCTATGGTACGATCTGAAGTATTAGGTATTACCGTATGTCAAGTAGAGCGCTTACCAAACCCGCTACAATTCCTGGGTCACCGATGCGGACATCGATTGGTGAACTCTGAAGATTGCAATTAATATAATTGTTGTATATTACTGAATAAAATTAGATTTTAAAAATATGCTGTGTTTTATTTCTTTTTTTTTAACATTGAAAATAAATATTTGCTGCTTTTATAAATATTTTTTTAATAAAACATAAAATTAAAAAAATTAAAAATGTTAATTTACATACCTTGTGGGTATGGACTTAGTCGGCTCTGGCGACTGAAACAACAGTTACCGGTCAGCTCTAGTAGGCGATACTAAACATAGAATGAACGGTACATGTGGTATGGAGAGGAAGGGGGCTGGAAAGGACTACCTATACATTCCAAAAATAGCTAAACCAATATGGTTGCCACATGGTTGCGAAAGAGATTATTAATACACTAGCACCACCTAGGTGATGTAAAANTAGCTAAACCAATATGGTTGCCACATGGTTGCGAAAGAGATTATTAATACACTAGCACCACCTAGGTGATGTAAAAGAAAATAAATTAAATCCAAGACGGCAGTCTCCAGCTCTGTATAAACAAATGACAAACCAAAAAACAATATGGTGGTTGAAAACAAGATGATGGACAAGATGGCAAACCAGAAACAAGATCGCAGCCTCCGTCAATGTACAGTATAAACAAATTACAACCAAACAACACAAGATAGTTTATGTAAACAAAAAGTCCTAAAATGTAGTGACTGAAAACAAGATAGTGACCAAAAATAAGAATATTTTAAATTTTAATTTTTTAACTAATATTTTTTAGGGATTTTTTGGAATTTTTAAAGATCTTTTGTAATTTTCAAGGTCAAAGGTCACTGGGCTAAGGTCAAAGGTCAAGGTCTAACACAACCAATATGGCGGACTACTGGCACCGGCGCCGGTGCCAGGTGGGCGCTGGTGCCAGGTGCCGTTGACTCAGATAGGCAGATAATTATTCTACTCATGTAATCAAATCAAACGTATCTTTACATGCTGGCAGTAGATATTACAACTATTAACTGTATCTATGCAAAGCAACTTTTGTCCTCCATTTTGTAAGGTAGTACCACATGAATAAATAAAGTTTTTATGTTACATCTTTTCTGCCACTTTGTAAGACAGCCCTACCATCAAAAAATAAAGTTTTTTTCTCATATCTCGGGAAATATTCAACCCATTTTTACAAAATTTGGCACGGATGTTGTACTGTTGTGTAGGAGATATAAATATATAGTGGAGAGCCAAAAAAACTGGTATAGGCGTGTGTATGCAAATAACAGAGGTATGGAACCAATCAGAGTAACGCGATGCGGTCGGCAGCGCCTATATAAGACAACAAGCGTCTGGCAAAGTTGCTACATCGGTTACTGCTGCTACAATGGCAGGTTATCAAGTTTTAAGTGAGTTTGAACGTGGTGTTATAGTCGGCGCACAATAGATGGGACATAGCATCTCCGAGGTAGTGATACAATTTGGATCTTCGCGTACGACCATTCCACGAGTGTACCGTGAATATCGGGAATCCGGCAAAACATCAAATCTTCGACGTCACTGCGGCCGGAAAAAGATCATGAACGAACGGGACAAAGGACGACTGACGAGAATCATTAAACGTGTCANAGCGCCTATATAAGACAACAAGCGTCTGGCAAAGTTGCTACATCGGTTACTGCTGCTACAATGGCAAGTTATCAAGTTTTAAGTGAGTTTGAACGTGGTGTTATAGTCGGCGCACAACAGATGGGACATAGCATCTCCGAGGTAGTGATACAATTTGGATCTTCGCGTACGACCATTCCACGAGTGTACCGTGAATATCGGGAATCCGGTAAAACATCAAATCTTANATATCGGGAATCCGGTAAAACATCAAATCTTAGACGTCACTGCGGCCGGAAAAAGATCATGAACGAACGGGACAAAGGACGACTGACGAGAATCATTAAACGTGTCAGACGTGCAACCCTTTCTCAAATTGGCACAGATTTCAATGCTAAGGCATCAACAAGTGCCAGCGTGCGAACTATTCAACGGACCATCATTGATATGGGCTTTCAGAGCTGAAGGCCCACTCGTGTAACGTTGTTGACTGCTTTACGCCTCGCAGGGCCCACCAACACCGCCATTGGACTGTCGATGACTGGAAACACGTTGCCTGGTCTGACGAATCTTGTTTCCAATTGTATCGGGTGGATGGACGTGTACGGGTGTGGAGACATCCCCATGAATCCATGGACCCTACATGTCAACAGGGGACTGTTGAAGCTGGTGGAGACTCTGTCATGGTATGGGGCGTGTGCAGTTGGCGTGAAATGGGACCCCTGATACGTCTAGATACGACTCTAACAGGTGACAGATACATAAGCATCCTGTCCGATCACATGCACTAATTCATATCCATTGTGTATTCCAATGGACGTGGACAATTCCAGCAGGACGATGCGACACCCTACACGTCGAGAGTTGCTACCGAGTGGCTCCAGGAACACTCTTATGACTTTATACACTTCCATTGGCTACCTTATTCACCAGACATGAACATTATTGAGCATATCTGGGATGCCTTGCAACGTGCTGTTCAGAAGAGTTCTCCACCGCCTCGCACTCCTATGGATTTGTGGACTGTCCTGCAGGATTCATTGTGTGAAATATCTCCTGTATACCATCAGACATTATTCGAGTCCATGCAAGATAGTGCCGTACGAATAAAAATATTATTGAAATATATCGGTAAATAATTGACCGATTCCAAGTACTACAAGTAGTGCTGATGATGTTAATTATACGTTTAAAGCATGTCAAACATTAATTTTCAAAATNCGATTCCAAGTACTACAAGTAGTGCTGATGATGTTAATTATACGTTTAAAGCATGTCAAACATTAATTTTCAAAATGGTTTTCATGCAGACATCTTAGCTTAGAATGCGGTTTTGTATAAAATATGTATATAATTTCAACACACAAATAGAACATATTTTGTCCCCCATTTTATAAGATAATGCTATGCGAATAGATAAAACAATTTTCTGTGATATCTCCAGAAAAATGGGCTATTTCATATTAAATTAGGCAGAAATAGTACTGATGAAGATGATATCAAATGGCATGTTTTAATCATATCAGACACTCATCTTCAAAATGGCAGCCATATATCAATTTTAGCTTAGAATGCTATATCGTCAAAAACACGTAATAAATTTCAACTTAACTTTGTATGCTGGCAGTAAATATTACAACTATCAACATTTTGTACATAGAGCATATTTTGTCCGCCATTTTTTTAGATAGTACCATGCGATAAATTTAAGTTTATTATAATATTTCGGAAAGCAATTCACAGATTCCTTCCAAATTTGGCAAAGAAATAGTACTGCAGCAAGTGGTGTGAGCTCTAATGGCGGCTACATAAATATTTTAGCTCAGTATATGTTATTAACCAAACAAATTCCATCCTAACTTTGTATGCTGCCAGTATATATTAAAACAACGAAATTTGTATGTGCAGAGCCTCATTTCACTGCCAATTTATAAGATAGCCCCGCCCAAAATAATAAAGGATGTATATCAGAATGGCGGCTATAATATAATTTTAGTTTTTTGTGCTATATAAGGGAAACTATGCAACTTGTTTTAAATTAAATTTGTATTTGGCAGTGCACAATCCTCGCTCGCGGGGACCCTACACGATATTACGCAGGTCTACCAGTTTTTTTGGCTCTTCAGTGTATATATTTTTTAAGTATGGCACACTTATTTTCAGAAGAGCTGCAATGAANCGATTCCAAGTACTACAAGTAGTGCTGATGATGTTAATTATACGTTTAAAGCATGTCAAACATTAATTTTCAAAATTGTTTTCATGCAGACATCTTAGCTTAGAATGCGATTTTGTATAAAATATGTATATAATTTCAACACACAAATAGAACATATTTTGTCCCCCATTTTATAAGATAATGCTATGCGAATAGATAAAACAATTTCCTGTGATATCTCCAGAAAAATGGGCTATTTCATATTAAATTAGGCTGAAATAGTACTGATGAAGATGATATCAAGTGGCATGTTTTAATCATATCAGACACTCATCTTCAAAATGGCAGCCATATATCAATTTTAGCTTAGAATGCTATATCGTCAAAAACACGTAATAAATTTCAACTTAACTTTGTATGCTGGCAGTAAATATTACAACTATCAACGTTTTGTACATAGAGCATATTTTGTCCGCCATTTTTTTAGATAGTACCATGCGATAAATTCAAGTTTATTATAATATTTCGGAAAGCAATTCACAGATTCCTTCCAAATTTGGCAAATAAATAGTACTGCAGCAAGTGGTGTGAGCTCTAATGGCGGCTACATAAATATTTTAGCTCAGTATATGTTATTAACCAAACAAATTCCATCCTAACTTTGTATGCTGCCAGTATATATTAAAACAACGAAATTTGTATATGCAGAGCCTCATTTCACTGCCAATTTATAAGATAGCCCCGCCCAAAATAATAAAGGATGTATATCAGAATGGCGGCTATAATATAATTTTAGTTTTTTGTGCTATATAAAGGAAACTATGCAACTTGTTTTAAATTAAATTTGTATTTGGCAGTACACAATCATCGCTCGCGGGGACCCTACACGATATTACGCAGATGTACCAGTTTTTTTGGCTCTTCAGTGTATATATTTTTTAAGTATGGCACACTTATTTTCAGAAGAGCTGCAATGAAATCGTTCTAGTTTTGTGTGCTTTATCCACGAAACCAAATAATTGAATATAACTTAACTTTGTATATTGTTAGTATACAATAATCGAATGTGCTACTTCATTATTTCTTTGACCTCCATTTATGAAGACCGCCACATGAAAATTATTGATGTTTTATGCCATGTATAGAGGACCAATTAATCGATTCCCACCAAATGTAACACGGGAATATTTCAACTAATTTGTACCAAATTGTAAACATCGTAAATTTTACAGAAGGTCATGTAATATTCCATTATTTAAATGGGCCAGACAACGATTTTCAAAATGGCGACTTCATAAATAATTTAGATAAGTTATCCACATATATTAAACAATTTTTCCAAATTCAACCAAAATTTGTATGTAGACAGTATACATTACAAACATCTTATATAGAGCCTCTTTTTGGGCAATTTTGTTCGATAGCATCAAAGAAGAAAATAAAGTTTTTTATGTTGTATCTTAGGGACCAAACAACAGATTTCCACCAAATTCTTCACACAGGTATCGCTATAGTAGGCCATGTAAACTTACATGTTTTAAGTGGCTCATTCACTTATATTCACTTATTTTCCAAATGACAGCCCTGTAAATGTTTTAGGTTAGTAAACCCTATCATTCTAAACATTACACTGATTAAATCCTAGGTTGAGGCTCCGAATCCGATCTCCGTAATGTAGTGGATTGCACGCTAGCTTATTGTAAGAGGTTTTCTGGGTTCAAGTCCCGGGTGAGACACGCGTGTATTTGTAACTGTCTCACTTATGTTGCATAAGTTTCTGGTTTCAATTTTAATGCTATTGCTTTCAAAAAGAAGTCAAGTCCTTCTTAGCAACTCATCTTTTAAGAACATATTTAAAAATTAATTGCACCCTTGTTGAGGAAAGTAGGCGCATTAGTTACATCAGTAACTTCTTGTTATTATTTAACACTTATCTTAAAACGCATGTGTTGCAGTATGCGTAAATCTTTCCTCATCTTTTTCCGTGAATATTACATACACAATTCCGATAGCAGTAGCACACTTCGAAATTAAGGAGGCTGCTTATATTTCATTCGTGGTTTCTTCCGACACTTCTGAAGCCCTGCTAAAGTTCTATTTCGAAGAAGATTCATACAAACAAAGCTTAACTACGTCTAGAAAATTAGTGCATTCGTGCGCATCCACTTTAGCAACATTCTGCATAAAAAATATTTCTTACTAGGTATTCCTAACACACCTATTTTCTCTCTCCTTTATTCATACTAANTTTCTGGGTTCAAGTCCCGGGTGAGACACGCGTGTATTTGTAACTGTCTCACTTATGTTGCATAAGTTTCTGGTTTTAATTTTAATGCTATTGCTTTCAAAAAGAAGTCAAGTCCTTCTTAGCAACTCATCTTTTAAGAACATATTTAAAAATTAATTGCACCCTTGTTGAGGAAAGTAGGCGCATTAGTTACATCAGTAACTTCTTGTTATTATTTAACACTTATCTTAAAACGCATGTGTTGCAGTATGCGTAAATCTTTCCTCATCTTTTTCCGTGAATATTACATACACAATTCCGATAGCAGTAGCACACTTTGAAATTAAGGAGGCTGCTTATATTTCATTCATGGTTTCTTCCGACACTTCTGAAGCCCTGCTAAAGTTCTATTTCGAAGAAGATTCATACAAACAAAGCTTAACTACGTCTAGAAAATTAGTGCATTCGTGCGCATCCACTTTAGTAACATTCTGCATAAAAAATATTTCTTACTAGGTATTCCTAACACACCTATTTTCTCTCTCCTTTATTCATACTAATAAAATTATATATATATATAGATAAAATATAATCAAACATTCAGTTTCACCAATAAATGTAAGGTATTTAACACAAATATGAAANTATATATATATAGATAAAATATAATCAAACATTCAGTTTCACCAATAAATGTAAGGTATTTAACACAAATATGAAATGCCTGTAATACACTGCATATTTAAGAAACAACCGAAGACGTACACACATGTAGTGATTTTCAACAATTTGATTAAAAAACTGTGAATAGAACTACGTTTCAGACAATTTGAAAATAAATTATCATACGTGACATTGCTGGGATTTGTGTACGTCATCTACACTACGGACAAAGTTGGTTGATAACTTTGCAAGAAATGTAACACCCAGTTACGACCTCTAGAATGTAGCTTAGAAACTGTATGTTATTCACCGCGCATCAGAAACGTGTAAGAAGCCTGCCTACCTCAGATGTGTTTCAGTGTGTTTAAAAATAAATTTTTCTACGTGATATCGATGTATTTATGTACGTCATACACCACATATTTTTTTTTTCATTCCACGTAGTATTTTAACATATAGATGTTGGTATATCTCGACAGGCAGCGGCCATGTTAAAAGCACGACTGCATTTGACTTATGTACAAGTTCAAAATTGGTACTTACCAGAAAGCGAATATAGTTCGGTTACGAACTCCTTAGCTCGCAAATTAGAACATGCAAGTGTTTTCCTGCATGGACTGATACATAGTTCGGTGTACATGTGGTGTAATTTTATTTGTTTCAAAATGTGATGAAGGGGGAAATGCAGTCTTTATTCCTCTTGTTTGCGTATTTCTGCGCAAGACTAGCAATACAATTTAAGGTATGGGGAATCTGACGGAGTAATTTTCCATCGTGTACGATTTCTCATTGGATGATTTGAATGGGTCTGGACTAGGGGCTAAGATTTTTTAGATGAAATAATGTAATTTTTTTTGTTCTGGATAGGAGGCATGGGAAGCGGCCAATTCCTCTTTCCTCCACCCCATTTCCAGGCCGAGCGGCACTTCGTCATACTGTATAACCTAAGAAAAGCACGCAGCCGGCAGACAGATAACACATGTACGGCCTCACAGATAAGGCACGCCCCCAGTCTCGCTTCGTTGCTACAGCCGACACGCAGTTACGGCCTCGGGGTCAATAAATGCACAGGCCAGTTAACATCCTGCTTTCAAAAACGTACACTAAAGCTGAAATTACGATCTGTGGCGACATTCTGGACGATTATTTTTCTATGAAAACCTACATAATTATTAATAATCCACGGTAGCGGACCGATATTCGATTTTTTTATAAATTAAACATTTTATTGTAACAAAATCTTTATTGAAATATTTGTTAGGGTTACGTGTTTCCGGGAAGGAGTGGGAAGGGGTAAGAGACCCCTTTGACGGTGACATCAAAAGATTTGGCTGGTGGCTCCTAGTGCCTGATGCCTGTCACAAAACTCTCCTATTTTCCTACTACTACCACCCTTACATATTTTCTGTGAAAAAAAAAGGGGGGGAATTCAACCACCAAAAATGTTTGACCAGAACCGTTACCCNTGATGCCTGTCACAAAACTCTCCTATTTTCCTACTACTACCACCCTTACATATTTTCTGTGAAAAAAAAAGGGGGGGGGGAATTCAACCACCAAAAATGTTTGACCAGAACCGTTACCCTATATTTCACAGTTTCTGAGAAAATAAGTAAGGAGTGAAGGGAAGTTGGCCTTTGAAAAACTATGGTAACTACAGGTACTATTTCGCTTATATCAATCCACTACTCCCTCCACTTAGCTATACAAAATAAACGCTGGGGTGTGCTGTAATCTCTCACTCTGATATAACGTCGCTGGTAAGACGAAGAGGCGTAAGCGCCAAAATTCCGAAATTAGAGATACGCCGGCTATTCGCTTGCTGGAGGGAAACATTTATTCTCAGAGAATATAATTTACGCTTTAAATATACGGAAACACTTCTGGTTTAGAGAAGAAAACGTTAAGACTAAGAACAGCTCAAGGGTTTTTCTTATTGCTCCCCTTAACAATTTTAGTTTTGGCGCTTACGCCACGTCGTCTTATCAGCGACGATACGTGCTTGCTGTTTGCATATCCTAGTTCTTTATGCTTCGTAGCCATTTTGCATTTAGTGAGAGAGTTTAAGGTATCACGACTGTCCTCTATTTTGCTTCGAGTTATTACTCGCGAAGGTATGTTATTTTTTGAAGATAATTAGTTGTGTAAACTTTTATTAAACAAATAACTTGTTAAATAAATTTTGCCAACGAGATCAATAGTTTATTTATATTATCAAGTTTTATGCTGTTTGCTTTTTTAAAATTAATGAATGGCCTTCTTATTAAAAAATTTTAAGCTCGTTAGTATTTTTTTCAAATACTTTTTTATAACTACTTGCTTTCTTATTATTAGTTGTTTTATCATTTTGTCTTGTGAATAGAATGTAAGTTATTAACTACGTTTATTTTATGCAGTGACTGGCAGCCAGCCACCTTCGTCAAAGGTTCGCGCTTGGCCTTTCAACTAGCATCTGAGCAAAATCAGCACCGACAGCTATTTTCTGCGAGATCCAAATTCTTTTGAAAGTAAGTATTAGTACCGAAGGGTAATTATGTAAATTAATAAAGGTTGTATATTTGATCGTATATAAGTTTTTGACATACACTGGTCCTTTTGTAGATTACCGCTAGGCACAGTCGCAGGTCCTGCCAATTCCTGGAGTTGTGTATTCGGTCGGCTTGCGGTCCAGTCTGCACGGCCGTAAGAAAATCCCCGTATCTTCACGCAAATGCAAACAGTGAGTATTTCCGACCACGAAACGAATATTTGCATTTGTTTTTTATGTTTTTAATTTTTGTCCAGGTGAAGTGACCTCCGTGGTAGGGCATCAGCGGGTCCTCTTTTGTCAAAGTCATATTGTCCGATTCGCTGAAGTCCCTAGCAACACAGCCTATCATAGCTAGGCGTTACACTAAAGACCTCCTTTTCTGCTTGTGGTACATCACATGTTTAAACTCATTGTGTGCGTACAAATGGTTTATTTAAAATAACTGCACTCATTGACAGAAAATCCCAAGTGATGTGATAAGTAAAACGATCTTCTTATTCATAAATAAATAATTTGCCCATAGCTTTAAATATGCAATATGAATATGCTGATATCATGTTATAGCATATATAATTATATATTAAAAAAACTGTTTAGCTGTAGCATTTCATAATTTTTATTTCATTTTGTGGTAGCAAAATTTTGTAAGTTTTATTTTACCCAAAAGTATACTTTCTGCTACATAGTGGCAANTTTAGCTGTAGCATTTCATAATTTTTATTTCATTTTGTGGTAGCAAAATTTTGTAAGTTTTATTTTACCCAAAAGTACTTTCTGCTACATAGTGGCACGATTCAGTAAAATAAATATTAGCACATGATACTAAATTTAATTCGTGGCAAGGTCGTATCAAATATGTAGGCTTTCTTTGCATATATTAAATATGTAATTTTTTGTTTAGTTTCACCACCAAAAATGGTGTGCATATTTGTTGTTAAACTGTCGTTACTACATTAATAATATAATTCGCGCCTGTGTGTTGCACGTTATTATTGCTGAAGGCGGGTGTACCAAAGACTTCGTTAATTTACGTAATTTCAAAACATTAAATATAACGAACTATGTATGCTTGGATACTTAGATACAAATATAAAGTCGGGGAGACCGGGGCTAGTTGGCATAGTTTTTGGTTTTTTATTTTTCTAATTTTTTGTATGATACATAGACAGATTCTGATGAATGCTGCTGTCAGCCTAGCTCCTTAGCAACAAAACCCACTAGAACCCATTAATTAAAAAATTATTTAAGGGGCCTGTTCAGCCCGTTTCCTAAAGGCTTCCAACTATGCCAACTTACCCCAGGTACGGGGTAAGTTGGCATGCCCCATGAGGTTAGTTGGCATAGATAGGAGTAAGTTGGCATACCACAACAATTTTCAAGAAAAACCAATTTTATTGAACGTAAAATCTGTCAAATGAAAGCAGAATTTCAAAGTAAATTGAAAAAGAAATCAAATTTTTAAGACTTCATGTCCACAAAAAACGTCGGGAAAGCGCTAATTTAAACTTGTGGCTGCAATTTTAGCTTGATTTTTGTGACGTCGTACCAAATTGAATCTTCTATGTCGGGCCACCTCCAAGATTTCCCTTGTTTCACCATGGTCGACACGCGATATCCATTTCCCTCACGTTCAACTACCTTTCCAGGGTACTGGCGGCCTTGATAGTTCACCAAGACATAATCGTCTATGTAGAATTTAGTGAGATCCCTTACAGCATTCACTTTAGGCTCAGGTGTTACAGAATTTGCTGGAAGTGTAGGATGAGAAGTCTTGTCATATTTTTTAGGTTCTGCAGGTTGTGGAGGACTAATGGGATGAGAATTCCTACAATTTCCTTTCGATGTGGAAGGTTTTATCATACCTGGCTCACCATAATCTTAAGAGGGTGCTGAACGTCGATACTTCTTGTGGAGGAGAGGTTCATCTTATGACTCGAAATCGTCTAGGAGGCCCAAGCTGCTCTCACTGCCAGCATATCTGATATCACCTGATGTTGCCTCCTCATAATCCGTAACAAAAGATTCAGATGGAGATTTTGGTGGAGGTTTTTTCTTCTTCGGCTTGTCAACATTAGCCTTCTTTGGTGCACATTTTTTTTTTCTGTTAGCTCTTTCAGCTGCTATTCCATTTCTTGTGGGTTTGTTTGTTAGAATAGTAGCATACCGTCTTTTTCTTCCACGGTTAGATTGTTTTCAATGCCCTGCTTTGGGGAATGGACGAATTTCCTCAGGGGTCCAGTTTCGGGAGGATGTTGGCGCTGGATGATGAGGCACTTTGGTAGGGCCTACAGGCTTTTGAAGCGTCTTTGCATTGGTCGGAGGAGCAGATTAAGGTTCATCGAGGCTCTGTATCTCATTGGGTTCATCATCACTTTGTGCAGTTTCTGGAGCAGGGTGATCAGTGACGAATGATGGCATAAATTCATGGCGCTGGAATATATTTGGATTGAAAGGGCATATCCCACTCACTTGAAATCCGGAAGTAATATTGGATGGAGTCATTACAAGCGGAAAAGTAGTGTTGACGATTGATGGAATGTCATAGATGGTTAAAATTTGGCCTCGATGGTTACTCATCCAAGCATCACAAGCTGTATTGCAGTATTTCTTGAAACGGCCACAAACGCTCCTGTCCAATGGTTGCAATTTGTGGCTGCAATGTGGGAGAATGATGGAAGACCAACCCCATTCTCATTAAACAAATCAAGTGCCTCAATTGACAAATGCGAGTCATGGTTATCGAGGAGAAGTAGCAGTGGTCGAGTGTCGGGTTTTTGAGCACCTCGTACAGTGAATGAAGTGTTTTGCAAATTTCACAAAATTATTTTCGATTATCCAACCTGATTTGTTGGCATCACCACTGGAGCCCTCTGGACCAGATCGCACAAAATGGTCCTTGAACTTGACTCGCGGGAAAATGAAAAATGGAGGAATAGCATTACTCCTGCTGACACGCAAACAGACAAAGTCACGAGGGTCCCCCTTTCGGCAGAGGTGAGCCGTCCAACTTGCTTAAACTCTTTCCTTGCTACCAAATTGTCTGGCTTTTGGACGGTAGTAATACCGGTCTCGTCCTAATTGTAGGTGTCTTGTGGCTCGAATCCATACCTGTCCATTATTGCTTTGAGCAAATTGAAAAAGTTGTTAACGTTCATTTTGTTGAAACTGGTGGCTCGAGCTAGGCTGGTGGCTTCAGGTGTACGAAGAGATAAAAGTATGTGTCTGTTCATAAAATGGGAAAACCAGTCCTGTCCTGCCATTTTCATGTGTTCCCACGACTCAGGTACTGTGACATCGTTCATCTTAGCATATTGGAAAGCAAATTTCCTAACTTCCTTCCTCGAGAGACCAAAGTAAATATCTGATGCTTTTTCCAAATACTTGTACGGCAGATATTCTTGTTGACAGGTGAACACCTGTAACAGAAAATAAATCATTCGTAGGGAGCATAAATCAATAATAGGGAGGTTCAAACTTACATACTCGATAAAATGATAAAATATCTTACAGGTAAATGATAAAAACCAGTATATGTATACGCGAGTAGGTACCTACCATCTTAAGGGATTGATATATTACACCGACATGTCTGAATGTGCTCGATCGCTCTCCTCCATTAGCAGCAGGGGCAGCAGCCGCATCCCTTGCTTTTTGGCAGTACCTGGCTAAGCTTCTAACAGGAATGCCAAACAACTGAGATGCTTCAGAAAGGCTTTTTGCGTCAATAAGGTGCCATTGCCTATTGAAACACATAGGAATGTAGGTATTATAACAAATGAATTACTTTCAAATCGTAGGTTACTGTTTTTAAACCAATGTTTCTCCTATTTTGTTGAAAAATAACATCCAAGTAACGTGCGGGACCAGTTAACACAGACAGTATGGTCTATGCCACCTGGCCCCATACCCTCCTATGCCAACTAGCCCCACAGGGATTTTCAAAACAATATGGCCTCCACAGAATTCTACACAACAAAAACAAACGATTTTGATACATGAATCCAATTACAGTTACCCATCCTACCTAAAACCGCCTCAAGGAGTGGCCCTCACTCATTTTACACATTGACATAACGGAAAAAACTTTTGATAATGGTCCCACATGAATAAAGGTTTTATTGAATAAATATACTGTTTGTGCATTGAATATGATAATAATCACAGGGTCATACACCTATGGAAAGAGGCTACAGAGTGCCTTTAACAACAATGTCATTATCTTGTGTAGCTGCCTTTAGCGACGATGCAGTCCTGCAGTAGTGCATAGAGACGATCATAAAGGTGTCTGAAGTCATCTTGGGGAATAGTTTTCCACGCTAATTCTATCTGTTGTTGTAATTAGTGGAGGTTTGTTGACGGTATTGCAGACCGCACCGAACACCATCCCATCATGTCCAAATCATGTTCAATGGGGGACAGGTCGGTTGATCGTGCTGGCCAGGGAAGTTGACGAACACCTTCGAGAGCCCGTTGGGTAACACGAGACTTGTGCACGGGCATTGTCCTGCTGGAAGAGGAAATCTCCTTGGCGTTGTAGGAATGGCAACAAAATGGGCTATGTGAGGTTCTGGAGTAGCATTCACTTTTCAGTGTTACCTCAGAAAACACCAGAGGCGTACGGTCATTATAGGCCAGACCATGATACCAGGAGTTGGTCGTGTATGCCGCTGCCGTATACACTATGATTGTTGCTGCTCTCCTGGTTGACGCCGTAATCGCAAATGATCGTCATCATTGGTGCCAAGGCAGAATCTGCTCTCATCACTAATCACAAGTCTGCGCCATTCATCCCTTCAGTNAATCTCCTTGGCGTTGTAGGAATGGCAACAAAATGGGCTATGTGAGGTTCTGGAGTAGCATTCACTTTTCAGTGTTCCCTCAGAAAACACCAGAGGCGTACGGTCATTATAGGCCAGACCATGATACCAGGAGTTGGTCGTGTATGCCGCTGCCGTATACACTATGATTGTTGCTGCTCTCCTGGTTGACGCCGTAATCGCAAACGATCGTCATCATTGGTGCCAAGGCAGAATCTGCTCTCATCACTAATCACAAGTCTGCGCCATTCATCCCTTCAGTTGCGTCGTTTGCGACACCATCCGAAGCTGGTTGCACAGTGATGAGGTTTGAAAGAAAGCNTTGCGTCGTTTGCGACACCATCCGAAGCTGGTTGCACAGTGATGAGGTTTGAAAGAAAGCCTGGTGAGCTGCACCCTTGATCGTAGCCCAGCGTCCAGCAAACAGTCGGTTATGGTCCTAGGTAACATCCTTGGTGCAGCAGTGGCCCTAATCTGTGCGGCAATCGCCGTGCGATCAGCAATGGGGGCTTATTCTAAGTCATTCGTTATTTTTTTCATATTCGTCAAGTTTCGATAGCTCTCGAAACGAATAAAGTCTTCATTGAAAGCAATTTCGTATTCTAAGTCATATTTCGTTACAGTCCTCCGAGCCTTTGGCAGTGTTCGGGTTTTCGGTAGCGAATGCAAGATAGCAACACTGTGCACATGAACTTCAACTATGTTACGATAGTTTGTTTATGAATTATGAATACTTAAGCTTGAAAACATTAATAAACTAAAGCAGTAAAACCCTTCAAATGTGTTGTATGCGTTTGGAGTGTTTTAAATATTAGTATTAGATATATCATATATTAAAGGAAAAAGACATATTTTGTTCGTCAAGTGTGTAAAACTTGCTGTCGTCATACTATTATTTTCTAACTCAGCTGGACGTGTGATGTTTTGCACATAAATATTCTGTAATTTCGTATGCACTTTGTTGAAATAGACTCTCATGTACGCCGATAAGAGAGAGCAGACAGAACTTTGGTTGTCACATGCACGAAGATTTTTCTCAATGACGATTTTACTGTTTGGTTGCAAGCTATTTACTAAATCGCTGTTTCNTTGTCACATGCATGAAGATTTTTCTCAATGACGATTTTACTGTTTGGTTGCAAGCTATTTACTAAATCGCTGTTTCATTTATTATTTTTAATACCAAGATTATAAAATAAGCTATGAACAATAAACTTGACGCTGTCGTGTTTTTAGTAGATNGTTTATTATTTTTAATACCAAGATTATAAAATAAGCTATGAACAATAAACTTGACGCTGTCGTGTTTTTAGTAGATTGTATTAATTCCAATTTTACATGAATTTTCACTCAATTATATTTAAGAGAAAGTAATTTTGTTGTATACTTCCAAGAATTATTTACAGTGTAGCTCTACCTATCGGTAAGTTTACAAACTACATCGTTCAAAGTAAATTTTGAATAAATATGTGTTCATGTTCTCGTATTTCATTATAAACAACTGTTATTAAATAATTAATACCCTCACAATAGCCAGCCTACACTGATGCTTACATGGTTCGCAAATTAAACAAAAAGGTTAATTGATGCTTTTAAAATATTTTTTGTATTTGTTTTATTTTTTTTTGCATAAAGGCACATTACTTCACGATACTGTTATTTCAAAGTCACAAATAACAACATGTTACACATAACCGCCACGTTTTCATAATGAAACTCCGTAATGAAAGCCTGAAGGGATTCGTTATCTTTTCGAGTTTCTTATCGAACATAGTAACGACAAACGAACACTAGAATGCGCTTAGTATAGCTAATTTCGTAAGAATACGGAAATTCGAGTAACAACGAATGTTTTTGTCGACAGGAAACGAAACGAATAACTTAGAATAAGCCCCCAGCAAAGGCTGCTCGTCTGATGCGNACGAATGTTTTTGTCGACAGGAAACGAAACGAATAACTTAGAATAAGCCCCCAGCAAAGGCTGCTCGTCTGATGCGGTGGTCCAGGCGGGAATCCGTATGCCGTTGCCATCTGAAACCAAGTTGACGAGCATGTGCACCATCGTTGGACCACCGGCACCACCTTNCAAGTTGACGAGCATGTGCACCATCGTTGGACCACCGGCACCACCTTCATAGCAGACACTTCTCGTCCTACACATTGGGCAATTCTTCAGAAGGACCATCCAGCCTCCCTTAGGCCCACAATTAAACCTCATTTAGTCCGTTAATTGCACGAAGTGTGGTCGTCTGCATGACTACAATGCTTACTTCAGACAGGCCAAAATCTTTAAACAACAGACTACTCTTTCACTGAGTCAACTACAGTTGTATTGGGCTCAACGGTGTTATGCCTCTAGTACGCAGTTCCTACCATGTCCACAGACCAGCACTGTTAATCATTGCATGTACTGCCCTCTTTCAGTACCCCATGCACATATGATGTTTTTACGTCACCGCTTTAGTGGTGTTCATTTTTCATTTTCCACCAGTGTATATGCATAAAGGCATTGCAAAAAATTTATGAGTAAAATATAATGCAATGGCCTCATAGTTTTTTTTTTACCATTACTAGTACATGTAAAATATAACAATACTACATATAATTATAAAAGTGTCTGCCCAACATGGTGGGACCCAGAACATATTCAGTAGATTATTCCATACTAAAAACCACATTAATACTTGTAAATTTAGCTGATGTAATTTAGTCACTATAGAGATCCATATTTGTTACGAAGTAGAAAGCATTACATGAACGTGGAGGACATAAATCAAACAGTATAATAACATGTAGAAACTACAAACTTTGAAAGAATCGAGGAAAATTATGAGATCAAAACAACCGGAAATGTTAACTGTTCTCCCATGAATATTTAAAGTAACACAAATAATACTGAAATGAATGCTGAAAATGAGAGTCAAAGACAATTTGCTCAGTTGATAAACATGATTCAGATAATAAATGTAATAGTTGAATCACATTTTGAACAACAAAATTTGCAAATTAAGACACGAAAGCAATAATTTGAGAATGCAAATTCAATCCGAACTCACACAGCAACTTAAAATCGAAATTTAGTCACAAATAGATGCGGCATCAGAGATCAAATCAAACAATTTAATGCAAGGTATGATTAACATCAAATCTGGATGAAAAACAGGTTGACTCAACAAGCCGCCGAAGTTACAGAAACAGTAACTACTCGAGTGTTAAAAGAAATGGAAACTAGAATTACCATAACGATTTCTGAAATTGCGTTCATAAAAACAGAAATCACTAAAAATGAGACAGCTATATAGGAAATTAGAAGAAATTCAGAAGATATTAGTAGTTATAAAACGGGGATTCCATTGCACCTGGCTTTGGCTGGGTGACGGGGGGCGAGCTGTGGCATCTCCCACGGGAACCGATGACATCATCACGAAATTTTCCCGCTCTCGTGCTAGGTGCGCGGCGCGAGGTACGCTATGCTCTCGTCGCTGATTGGCTACGCGAGGCTCTCAAAATGCTTTCGTCACTGATTGGCTAAGCGAGGCTCTCAAAATTTTTGTTATGTATTTTTAATTTTTTTTTAATAATTTTTTATTTAATTTTTATTTTTTTTTCAAAAATATAAGCAAATTTGTTTTTTAAAAGGTATTATTTTTTAAATAGTTTTTAATCAATTCCCTACTTCATGCTCTTGCATTCCATGCTAGGGGGTTTTCTCCGAATCTTCCCAAATTATATTATCATTTAATTCCTTCATACTAGATTATATACTTCATGCTCTTGCATGCCAAGCCAGGAAGGTTATATCAGAATCTTCCCAAAATAAATTAACATTTAAGTCCTTCCTACGAGATTATATACTTCACACTCTTGCATGCCAATCCAGGAGGGTTATCTCAGAGTCTTCCCAAATTCGATTATCATTTAAGTCCTTCCTACTAGATGATATACATCTGCTTGCATTCCAAGCTGGGAGCGTTATCTAAGAGTTTTCCCAAAATTAATTATTATTTAAGTAATTTCTATGAGATGATATACTTCATGCTCTTGCAGGCTAAGCCAGGAGGGTTATCTCAGAGTCCTCCCTAATTAGATTATTATTTAAGTCCTTCCTACTAGATATACACCACATGCATGCATTCCAAACCAGGAGGGTTATCTCAGAATCTTCCCAAATTCGATTATAATTTAATGCCTTCACTATATCATGCACATCATGCTCTTACGGTCTAAGAGAGAGGTGTTTTCTCAAAGTCTTCCCAAATTTTATTATCATTTAATTCCTTCCTATTAGATCGTATACTTCATGCTCTTGCATTCCAAGCGAAAGGTTGTCTCAGACANTATTATCATTTAATTCCTTCCTATTAGATCGTATACTTCATGCTCTTGCATTCCAAGCGAAAGGTTGTCTCAGACATCGCACGCTTGCATTCCAAGCCAAGAGGCATGCTCTGTGTATATTGCAGGAGTAATCGTGGTCAATATGGTACACACAACTCGGAGTGTAGTCGGCAAAATAATCCAGGAAGACAAGGGAACGGAAGAAGTAGGAGACGAAGTAACAGAGAGGGAGTGCGGGTATTTCAAGAGCAAGATGACATGTCGCGAATAGAGGAANAAGAAGTAGGAGACGAAGTAACAGAGAGGGAGTGCGGGTATTTCAAGAGCAAGATGACATGTCGCGAATAGAGGAAACAAGGCAAGACTCAATATCTCGTTCAGATGTGATCATGGTACCACAAAGAAACGAGCTGCAATCCCGTAACATTGAATGTGAACCAATACAGTTGGTAAACCCCGAATATGTGCAGTGGGATATGAGACAACAACTATCACAGATGACTATACCAGTGGTAACGCCTGAACTTATCCAACAATGCTCGCCTCCACCGATNAAGAAGTAGGAGACGAAGTAACAGAGAGGGAGTGCGGGTATTTCAAGAGCAAGATGACATGTCGCGAATAGAGGAAGCAAGGCAAGACTCAATATCTCGTTCAGATGTGATCATGTCACCACAAAGAAACGAGCTGCAATCCCGTAACATTGAATGTGAACTAATACAGTTGGTAAACCCCGAATATGTGCAGTGGGATAGGAGACAACAACTATCACAGATGACTATACCAGTGGTAACGCCTGAACTTATCCAACAATGCTCGCCTCCACCGATNTGAGACAACAACTATCACAGATGACTATACCAGTGGTAACGCCTGAACTTATCCAACAATGCTCGCCTCCACCGATACAAGTCACCGAACATGTTGCAAATTTAAAGTGTGGGCAAGTTGTACACAATTTAAATCATGAGGGATATTTTGCTAGACAAGAAGTATCTAATCTGAGGAAATTCAAAATCGGGGATTAAGTATTAATAAAAGCTAATATAGTAGGCAAATTCTGAGATAACAGAGTTTATGAAATAATTAATAACTGTTATGGAGTGAGAATACCTAATAATGACACTGTAGTTGGACGTTACTCTCATCATTAAAACCCTACTACAAGCAATTTGTTCCAGTGAAACAGTAATAAAATAAATAATAATGGATAATGTTGCATTAGAAATGTTAAAGTGATGAATGGTTTGGAAGAACCGCTTTTTAAGAGAACAAAAAAAATTTTGAAAGTGAGCATTGTTGATTACATTAAAAGATACGTTTCTGAGGCCATGACTAATATATTTGTTAACATAGTGATATAGCGATTTACGTTGTCATGATCAATTTCCGTAAAGGATAGGAAAATGTATTCTGCTTTTGATTATGTTAAACTTCTGTGAGCCAATGCTGCATGAACAGCCTCAACATTTACGTGTCTTACTGTAATTCAAGAGTTTGGTGGTGAAACGAAAATATTCGTTTGACGTATCAGCCTGAACATAGAAACTTAAAATTTTATATTCGAAGCACTGTGGAACAACAAACTTTATAAATGTACAAGAATATAAGAAACTCCATGATCAATGTCCATTATTAGAAGTTGCAATAAATTTATAAAATTAATACTTGTTACAATCAATCGAACTTAAATTTAATTTCTCCAAGTTCGATGGACACTTACAAATAATGTATATTAACATTGCAGGCCAATGTTACCTGAAGTTGTGGACAACCTCCTGAAATTTTATTGAATGATAGTAAGAATTTCACAAGTTTAGTTAAAGGTGAATTCTCAATAATAAATATTATTTTTAGTTCCATCAACCTCAAAACTTATGTTGTGTAGGCCTGCACACATTTCCGAACAGAGAAGAACACAATTTTCANTTTAGTTCCATCAACCTCAAAACTTATGTTGTGTAGGCCTGCACACATTTCCGAACAGAGAAGAACACAATTTTCACGAAATGTTTTCATGTTTAATTTGTTTTGTAATTCATATGTACACTTATTGCCATTCTTTGTACACTGAAGAGACAAAAAACTGGTATAGGCGTGCGTATGCAAACAACAGAGGTATGGAAACAATCAGAGTAACGCGATGCGATCGGTANTTTAGTTCCATCAACCTCAAAACTTATGTTGTGTAGGCCTGCACACATTTCCGAACAGAGAAGAACACAATTTTCATGAAATGTTTTCATGTTTAATTTGTTTTGTAATTAATATGTACACTTATGGCCATTTTTTGTACACTGAAGAGACAAAAAAACTGGTATAGGCGTGCGTATGCAAACAACAGAGGTATGGAAACAATCAGAGTAACGCGATGCGATCGGTAGCGCCTATATAAGACAACAAGCTTCTGGCAAAGTCGCTACATCTGTTACTGCTGCTACAATGGCAGGTTATCAACACTTAAGTAAGTTTGAACGTGGTGTTATAGTCGGCGCACGAGGGATGGAACATAGCATCTCCGAGGAAGCGTTTGGATTTTCGCGTACGACCATTTCACGAGTGTACCGTGAATATCGGGAATCCGGTAAAACATCAAATCTTCGACATCGCAGCGACCGGAAAAAGATCGTGAACGAACGAGACAAACGACTACTGACGAGAATCATTAAACGTGACAGACGTGCAACCCTTTCTCAAATTGGCGCAGATTTCAATGCTGGGGCATCAACAAGTGCCAGCGTGCGAACTATTCAACGGACCATCATTGATATGGGCTTTCGGAGCCGAAGGCCCACTCGTGTACCGTTGTTGACTGCACGACACAAAGCTTTACGCCTCGCCTGGGCCCGCCAACACTGCCATTGGACTGTTGATGACTGGAAACTTGTTGCCTGGTCTGACGAATCTCGTTTCCAATTGTATCGGGCGGATGGACGTGTACGGGTATGGAGACATCCTCATGAATCCATGGACCCTACATGTCAACAGGGTACTGTTGAAGCTGGTGGAGGCTCTGTCATGGTATGGGGCGTGTGCAGTTGGCGTGAAATGGGACCCCTGATACGTCTAGATACGAATCTGACAGGTGACAGATACGTAAGCATCCTGTCCGATCACCTGCACCCATTCATGTATATTGTGCATTCCGACGCACGTGGACAATTCCAGCAGGACAATGCGACACCCCACAAGTCGAGAGTTGCTACCGAGTGGCTCCAGGAACACTCTTCGGACTTCAGACACTTCCCTTGGCCACCTAACTCACCAGACATGAACATTATTGAGCATATCTGGGATGCCTTGCAACGTGCTGTTCAGAAGAGATCTCCACCGCCTCGCACTCCTATGGATTTGTGGACTGCCCTTCATGGTGTGAATTTCCTCCTGCATACCTTCAGACATTAGTTGAGTCCATGCCACGTCGTTTGTGGGACTTATGCTTGCTCGCGGGGGCCCTACACGATATTAGACTGGTAAACCAGTNACATTAGTTGAGTCCATGCCACGTCGTTTGTGGGACTTATGCTTGCTCGCGGGGGCCCTACACGATATTAGACTGGTGTGCCAGTTTTTTTGGCTCTTCAGTGTATGACAGAAACACTAACCGAAGTTAGATAATGTATTTGTTATTAAATTCAATTAAATTGCTCATGGTTGCATAATTAAGTAAGTACATTGAAGGATTTCATGTTACATATAGGAATGTGGGACACTATAACGCACTAGACAGAGACTGTGAAATTTTCGCTATACAGAAGACTACGCGAGTGCTGTCAATGATTGTACGAACAATACACGTCAGACTGCAGGAAGAACGCTCGGTACAAGTGACATCAAAACTACACATACCGATGCAGTAAATTAATATGTGTTGATGCTTATATTGCAAATAGAATGTCCCCAGTAGCAACATAAGTAGGGCCAACGTTGTAAATTGGTTGGCAAGGTTGACAATACGTTGTGTAGGAATCCAACATAACATTGACATTGGGCCAACATTGGAAATTTGTTGGCAAATGTTATGTAGGAATACAATATGAAAGCGACTTTGGGCCAACGTTGTTTACCAACCATATTCCAACCTTATATATTCAGTAAAAATTATGTTAAAACATACAATAAAACACACATATACATATACACTGAAGAGCCAAAAAAAATAGTATAGGCGTACGTATGCAAATAACAGAGGTATGGAACCAATCAGAGTAACGCGATACGGTAGGCAGCTAGATCGGTTACTGCTGTTACAATAGCAGGTTATCAAGATTTAAGTGCGTTTGAACGTGGTGTTATAGTCTGCGCACGAGAGATGGGACATAGCATCTCCGAGGTAGCGATAACATTTGGATGTTCGCGTACGGCCGTTTCACGAATGTGCCGTGAATATCGGGAATCCGGTAAAAAAAAATCACATTTTCGGNCCGGCGACACGCCGTTTTGCTTCCCCAAGAGTTACTCGAGTGACAAGAGCCCATCACCAAACCCAGCACTGTGTATCGTGGAGGTCCTGCAGGATTCATGGTGTGAAATGCCTCCTGCATACCTTCAGACATTAGTCGAGTCCATGCCACGTCGTCTTGTGGCACTTCTGCGCGCTTGGGAAGGGGGGGGGGGGGGGGGGGCCTACACGATATTAGGCAGATGTACAAGTTTTTTTGGCTCTTCAGTGTATGAAATAATTGTAAAAAAAACTGTCAAAATATAGAACGTGATGATTTTGTATTCGTTGAATGATCATTAGAGAAACGTGTGAAAGACATTGGTTGGTGTTTTGTATATATGTGCAGGTTAGGCCTTTGTTTTCCAACAAAAACCCAATCTTATCTATTTAATGAAAACTGTGTCAAAACATTTTATAATAACAGACATATATCAATGTGTTTATGCAAAAAAAAATGTTAAAATATAGAAAGTGGTGATTTTTTATTTTTGATGGAGCATTGGATTAACATACTAAAGACAACGGTTGGTGGTTTGTAAAAGTGTGTGCGTTGGGCCAACATTGTTTCCCAACCAAAATCCAATTTAATATGTTTAATAAAAATGGCAACCTATGTTGGCCCAACGTTGGCACTTCGCTGGTAGGGTTGACTATTCATTATGCCAACAATTGTAATTACCATATTCCTGATGAAATCAAAAAACTATTTTGTAATTTTGTATAAAGTCTACGTTTTTAAAACCCAAACAATGTTTTATTTATAAATGTACATCGTTGGTGATGTGTTGGTTACTTGGAAAACATACTGTTGGTATTTTGTGTTTAAATATATGTTGTATTCTAAATTTGTTAACCTTTCCTTTAGTTTGTCAGCGGTCCCAGCAGGTTGAAAAGTAGCAAGGATTGTCCAAATATATAAGAAAGTGGAAAGAACAAATGTTAAAAATTATGGACCAATTTTAATATTACCTGCAGTTGCTAAAATATAAGAGAAATGTATGAAGGTTAAACTAATTGCTCTACTGGAGAAATGCAATATACTATACAAATATCAATATGGTTTTAGAGAAAAATCCAGTACTCAAGATGCAGCAATAGATATTATTCTGCAACTTGAGGAAGCTCTGGACAAAAAAATTACAACAGGCTTATTTATGGAAATATAAAAGGCTTTTGATACTGTTTATCACAATATATTAATTGGAAACCTATAAAAGGTAAGTATTAGAAGTAAACAACACATCTCATTTAAGGATTACCTCAGTGGGAGAGTGCAATTTGTTAATATATAAAATTATGAGAATGAAGAATTACATATGACATGTGGAGTACCACAAGTATCTGTTTTATGTAACCTATTTTGGTATATATATGACAATTCATGTCTTCCACTAAGAGGAAAAATTGTTCTTTTCGCTGATGACACAAATACATTCTACACAGATAATGATTTACTGTTATGGCTGAAATGAATACAGACTTAAAACGTCTAGAATATTGGTTAAGCTCTAACAAACAATCAATTAATGTAGAAAAAACTAAATATATCATATTCCATAAACCGCCATATAAAAGGGAAACAACTATTGATCTCAAGATGAAAGAAATATTAATCAAATACGTTGATACTATAAAATTTGTACGTTTATTAATGGATCAGGGTTTACACTGGGATTGTCATGTAAACATGATACGTAACAAAGTGTCATCTGCGGTGGGAATACTTAATAGATTAAGGAGCATACTGTTGATGCACCACGAGCGCTGTCGTATAACTACATAAGCCTCAGTCTCTGGTTTTACCAGGGTCTCTCTCGCCCTCATTTCTACCGTTGTCTCGTCGCTATGCGGCAAACAGCTAAGCAAACTTGGTCCCTCGTCCAACAGACGTTAGCGGGCACAGGTCGAGGATATACGTATTGTAGCTTCCTACTGGAGGAATGAAACATATATCTACCAAGTAACCTATTTTCGGTTCGATCATTCTCTTTCGCTTTCACCTCCCGTTTCCCGCTATGCCTACTGTGTGCATATCCAATCATCTGCTTCTAGGTGCACGCCCAATCACCACGATAGTGTGTCGTACCAAAGTCCCCACTGAAGGGCGCTCCCACCACTT
>NQII01000186.1:505730-601591 GCA_002778355.1 Clitarchus hookeri | reverse complement strand
ATAAGAAACGTCCCTTTTTCCTTCTACTCACTAGATTCGTTGTTGGCTCTTCTGGTATCACTATAAATATATACCAAATATATATATTTCTTATTTTTTTCTTGTTTAAATGGGCGAGTCGTTTCATCTGCTCATGAATATTTTTAAAAAAATTCCCATCCGCAAATCATGACGTAGTATTTTAAAAGTGCTAAACTGTTTGGGGATAAAAACTAACATCATTATAAATCCGCACACTTCCACAAATACAACAGCAGATCACGTTCACCAAAATGATTGAACATCTTATTGGTTATAAAACCTAAGACATTTTGTGCAGCAAATATTATGTACTAACATGAAAACAGATAACAGCAAAGAATATGGGCCCCACTGCAGAAATAGGAAAAAAGTATTCCCCAGTAACAAAAGAATAATAATATGCTTCATGGCGCGAACAGCACTACATATACATATTTCCAAATGATTTACATATACAGGTGTGAATAAAATCTTAAGACTTTAAAGTTAAGTTAATCTCGCTCCTTCGGCAGAAAATACCTATGTTTACACATCAAGACCTGCTCATTAAAAAAAAAAGCCAATTACTTTTTAAAAATACACATTTAATGTCGTATATGATGCATTAATTCATCGCGATATTTCTAATGCCGATTTCAAAATAAATTAAGTATATTATGAAGTGAGAACCTACAAAGTTACGTATGCATGTTGGTGATATTTTAGCACAGGCATGCCAGTGTATCATAACCATATGCCCGATAAATTTTGTAAAGGCTAGAAGTAAGACCTCGATCCTCGATTATCGGTATTCATAGCGACTCATGAATTTAGATATATTTTGACACAGAAAATTATCAACGAAATACAGTCTGGCTAGTAAGTTCTGTATGGTCGTTATGCTGGACGGATTGGACAGTACGAATGGCATAAGCGGTGTGATCGTCGTGTTGNGACACAGAAAATTATCAACGAAATACAGTCTGGCTAGTAAGTTCTGTATGGTCGTTATGCTGGACGGATTGGACAGTGCGAATGGCATAAGCGGCGTGATCGTCGTGTTGGGTATGAATAAAATGGTCGGCGTGTCTGCGAGTAAACTATTTATTTATTTTCGATTAATGAAAAGTTAATGCGAGATTGGGTGTGGCAGTATAGACTACAACTCGTAAATCAGTAGTCAGAAAAGAAAAGTAGTGGTGGTCGTAAACAAGGTATCATAAGCAATACGAAGTGATACTAACAACAAATTATGATTGAGATATGTGGTGATTATAATTTGGTGTTGAATAATAACAATTATGTACCAGAATACTAGCCCCACTAACCAAATATGAATATAGGGCAATCAGAGTAGTTTTAATTTGTTGTCGTGTCGAAGACATAATGTAATTGTGTCAAAGACACGCGTNGAATATAGGGCAATCAGAGTAGTTTTAATTTGTTGTCGTGTCGAAGACATAATGTAATTGTGTCAAAGACACGCGTGGTCTCACGCCTTAAGAATTAACAAAAAAAAGTATCAAGAAAGGATGAACAAGTTTTAACGTTTCTCCAGTCTATTCGTAAGTTCTTTGTTGAGTCATTATCAACTACGTTACTGCGGTCAAAACCCCGAGACACCCCATTACCAGAATAAGATCATCGTCATCGTGCTTAGGAAATAGATTTGTTAAGCGATTCAGTGAGCAAAGAATTGATAGCGTGAATTTGCGGTGCGTGTAAAAAGTTTTCCTCTTCACTTTGGCGTTTTGTCAGACTTTATGTTATTACATGAGTTACTAATATTTTTATATTATGGTAAAGCTAAAATATTAATTCGGGAGGTATCAATGTCCCAACAATTGCTATGAGTCTCACGATGTGTTTCTTGTCAATGTAACAGTATACACATTTACTGTGGCACCATTTTTATACGTTAATTGCAACTTTAGTTGTTCTACTTGTTATTCTTCTTATTAAGATGCAAGTATTTCGGTTTTACAAGTGTCCAAGAATAGTAAAGTAAAATACATCTTACACACAGACGCACGTGCACATAAACACACATAATGTTTCATAAAATGTGGGACCCACTTCACCGGTTGACAAAAGACACTAAAATAATGAATAAAGTTCGTATAAACATGTAGCATATTCGACCTTGTTTCCGAGTTATAGTGCTGTTTNAGACACTAAAATAATGAATAAAGTTCGTATAAACATGTAGCATATTCGACCTTGTTTCCGAGTTATAGTGCTGTTTGCACTGCAATAACGTCAATATTATGCTTATTGTTACAGGTGGTTCTCAAAATGAACACCTTCAGCCTGAATGNGTTTGCACTGCAATAACGTCAATATTATGCTTATTGTTACAGGTGGTTCTCAAAATGAACACCTTCAGCCTGAATGCATGCATGTAGTCGTATCGTTAGTTGATTGTTCTATTATTTCAAAAATACCAGGTGTTTGTCGAATAGGTTGGCAAATTTCTTGAGTACGATACTTAAGTGTCTCGAAGTTGAGAATGTGTGTTGAAAACACATTTGTTTTCAAGTGGGCCACAAATAAAAATCCAATGAATTAAAGTCTGGAGAAGATGCAGGCAAGTCAATAGGTCCAGCACAACCTACCAATTTGTTTGGAATCCTTTCATTAAAGAAATGTTTTGATATTTTGTTAAAAAGTGGTGGTGAACCAGCACGCATAAACCAGATGCTACGTACAACACCTAGGGGTGCGTCATCCAACAGTCCATGAAACTAGTGTTTGAGGAGATCTATGTAATATTGACTCGTTAATATCCCAACAAGAAAAAAAGTCCTATACAGAATGCCAAAGAAGTATTCCTGCCCAAACATTCATGATGAATAGTTGTTGGTGTCGATATTGACGAATAACGTGGATTTTCATGATGCAAATTATAAGTGTAATGAAAATTGAATATTCCATCTCTGTTGAATCCAGCCTCGTCTATACATATTATAAAACTCAACGTCTCTCTGTCTGTCTATTAATGGAAAGTCTGAAATATGGCACTCCCCCGTCACTGATGAGGCGGAGGAGATGGTAAGCCAATTCATACTGATAAACGATCTGGATGTGGCGAACAATGAAGGCGAACTCCCAACATTCGTTTCACAGGCCCATGACACAGAATCGTACTTGGACATTACTGTCACAAACAGAAAAGCGCATAACAACATAAGGCACTGGACTGTGATGGATGAAAGTTCGAGTGATCACAGGTTGATCACATTCGAGATACACTGTGGTGGTTATCGTGAACCTGAACTAATGGAAAAAGAGGTCCGGTATATCCACAACATGGCGGATTGGCCGGCTTTCAACCGGGCCCTGCTGGGTAAGCTTAGCTCATGCAATGTCATGGGAACCCTGGATGACCGAGTCGTGCAATTGACTCGGATCATTCAGGAGACATGTGAAGAGAACCTGCGCAAGACATCTAAGGGTCTCCCAAACCTGTCCTGGTGGGATGAAGAACTGGAGCAAAATCGGAAAGCCCTCAGACGGGACAGAAGGCATCGCCACAAACTGAGGGGAGAAGAAAGGGAGCAGTTCTCAAGCTTATACAAAATGAAGAAGCGGGCTTACTTTAGTAGGGTCAGGAAAAAGAAGACAAGATCATGGGAAGATTTTGTTACTAAAATGGGAGACGAGGACCCTTTCGGCTTGGTCTACAAACTTGCAGCAAACAAATTAAAGAGAACGGTGCCACCACCGTGTATGAAGATAAATGGTAATCTGATCTTGGATCAGAAGAAGTCTATGGAGGCTCTGCTCCATGTGCTCCTTCCTAATGACTCTTTGGATGTCGAGGGGGAGGCGCACTCCGCTAAGAGACAGTATATGGCAATGTTGCCAGACGAACAGGATGCACCTGATTTCAGCATAGAAGAGCTTACTGCAGTTATGTACAAAATGAAGAACGGNTGTTGCCAGACGAACAGGATGCACCTGATTTCAGCATAGAAGAGCTTACTGCAGTTATGTACAAAATGAAGAACGGTAAGGTTCCTGGAATCGATGGAATAACAACGGAGATCCTGAAAAGGTATTTCTCCCGGATCAAGANAGAAGACAAGATCATGGGAAGATTTTGTTACTAAAATGGGAGACGAGGACCCTTTCGGCTTGGTCTACAAACTTGCAGCAAACAAATTAAAGAGAACGGTGCCACCACCGTGTATGAAGATAAATGGTAATCTGATCTTGGATCAGAAGAAGTCTATGGAGGCTCTGCTCCATGTGCTCCTTCCTAATGACTCTTTGGATGTCGAGGGGGAGGCGCACTCCGCTAAGAGACAGTATATGGCAATGTTGCCAGACGAACAGGATGCACCTGATTTCAGCATAGAAGAGCTTACTGCAGTTATGTACAAAATGAAGAACGGCAAGGCTCCTGGAATCGATGGAATAACAACGGAGATCCTGAAAAGGTATTTCTCCCGGATCAAGCATATTTTTCTGGATATTGTAAATGACTGTCTCCAAACCGGAGTGTTTCCCTCCCTCTGGAAAATGGGTTGCTTGAGGATCTTGCACAAAGAGAATAATAAGAAGGACCTGGATGACCCCAAATCATACAGACCATTGACATTGCTTCCGGCGCTAGGCAAAGTCTAAGAAAAGTTGATCAATCGAAGGCTTACTATGGCCTTAGAAGCATAAGGAACGCTAAGTGAATTCCAGTACGGTTTCAGAAGAGGAACGGGGACAGACTTCGCATTGGCCGATGTCATGAAGAACATAAGAGAGTCCTCTCAGAAATACATAATGGCTATCTTCCTCGATATATCTGCAGTGTTCTACAATGCCTGGTGGCCGGGAGTGATGCACAGATTGAAGATGAAGAAATGTCCTGCGAACATTTACAGGGTCATCCAGGATTTCTTTGCAATCAGGTGGATTATTTACTCCAATAAGAACATACAAGTGAGGAAGAGGCTGACTAAGGGGTGTCCCCAGGGTTTCGTCCTAGGACCGATCCTATAGAACATCCTTTTCGACAGTTTCTTAGAGTTGGAACTCCTCATGGGGTACCGTGAGGAGGTACACAGTATTTGGGTATGCGGACGATGGTTTGGTGCTTGTGTCAGGCAACTCAAGAAAGGAACTAGAGACAAAAGCGACCATGATAATGGAGAAGGCCTGGGAATGGTCAAAAGATGCGAAACTGCAATTCTCTACGGAGAAAACCAAAATCATGTTGGTTAAAAGTAAGCTGCAAAGGTTCCTGACTGTGCGCTTCGGGGGACGCCTGATCAAGTATGTACAAGAATTCAAGTACCTGAGAGTTATCATAGATGATGGAATGAGTTTTCTAAGACATGTGGAGTATGTGCCATGGAAGGCGGTGGTGGTGTTCCAAAATCTGAGAAGGATTGGTAACACCAGTTGGGGCCTAAACTATGGTACCCTGTGTACCATATATAAAGCGGTATTTGAGGAAATTATTTCCTATGGAGCTGTAATGTGGCACCACCGTGCCGACCTTTCGTGGCACAAGAGGAATCTTATTAGTGCACAGAGCTCTGCTGACCGTCACAAGAGCAAATAAGACTGTACCCAACGAGTCTCTCCCGCTTATTGCTGGGGTGCTGCCTGCGGACGTGCTGGTCAGATACAGGGGCCTGGTGGCGGAGAGATCACGAGCTGGCAGGCTGTCAAAAGAAGATAAGGGGGCTGTTTATGATGACATAATTGTAGAATGGCAAACCAGATGGTCAAACTCCACCAAAGGAAGGCAGACGTGCGAGATCCTTCCTGACATAAGAACGAGGCTAAGCTGCAAATGGTTAAGTACAAACTTTTATAGCATGCAACTTATTACTGGACATGGTAACTGTAAGGCAAAGTTACACAGCCTGCAGCTTGTGAGATCTCCGCTTTGTGAGGTCTGCGGTGTTGATTACACCACACAGCACGTGTTAATGGTCTGCCTAAAAACAGAAGATCTGAGAGACTCATTCAGAGAGAAAACTGAAGAACTGGGCATTCACTTGGAAGCTGGAAGTATAATGGATGACAAACAACTATACAAGATGTGGAGTGAATTCGCCACCAAAATTGGTAGAAGATTGGAGGATTTTTGATAAATGGAATCGGCGAATTTCTAATGGCCCATAAAAGGGTACTCAGGTAAAGACTTTAACAAGTGTAAGTCGGAGTACTCTTTATTGGCGAGGAGGACGGGTTTTTAAAGAGAAAACCGGTAGAATACCGAGTTGTGGCAAGTAAGAAAATTGAATGGTCCGAAGAGACCAAGAGGAGAAAGTGCAGTGCACTGTCTTACTCATCAGAGTATAGATGCAGTGCGGGAGGATGGAGGGTATGCTGACCTTCATGCCTTAAAAACCTGTCTGTCTGTTAGTGCGCTTATCACTCGAGAACCACGTATCCGATTTACGTGTTTTTTTTTTATTCATAGCTATGTTCTCTGACCAGGTTTTAGTATATATTTTGTTACGTAAAGTAACATAATGAATAAGCCGTGGCGATAATAGTGAATCAAGTCGGAAAAAAGTTTGCCGCCAGCGCGCTCTCTTGCAATACGCTGTCTAGACCGTTAAAGATGGAACAATATTATGTAGTAAAGAATTCTGTAGAATAAAAATACTTTAAAAAACTTCGCGGTAGCATATATCTATCTATAACAGAGAAATACTAACAAGAGTTTTTACCATTTAATTTCTCAATAAATAAATACGTAAAATTAAAGCTGTTGTTTCCCCATACAGTACACAATTTCCGCCTATACTTTAAGAAATATCAAAAGTTTTGTGAAAAAGTAATTTTTCGCGAGTCGGTTGACCGAACGCGGACATGGAGAGCCATGGCGGCGGCGGGTGGGAGAGGGTGGGAGGATGGCTTTTATTTTAAAAAAAAAAACCTAAACAATAATTCTGTAGTCCACGCGAGCGGAGCCGCGGGCACAGCTAGTCGGTAAATAATACGTAAGTTAATTATAATAAATTGTAATTTTCTATTCGCGATGTAGCATTAAACGAAGTACGTGAATCCGTAAGCCGAGTTGAAATAAAAACTCAATCTGCCTGAGAGCCGGCAATCCTTATGTTACTTACAAACTAATTGACAACTTGCTAAATAAAAAGCATTTTCGCAGCATGCTGGAAGAAAGTGTAAGTTTATCAGAAGAAAATATTATGCCACCTTTCATAAAAAAACATTCAAAGCCCGATTAGTGTTTGCCAGTAATGTGGAAGGTAATCGAATATTTATGTTTATTTCAACCACTTTTGTCACTCAGCTTGTTAAAGCCCCCAACTTTGATTCAGGTGGCTTATCGGAGTCCCATCTATGAATTAAATAAAACTTATTCTTTCAAAAAATAACGACAGTCATAGGCGAAGCACTAACGATAACTGCCTAAGGAATGCATTCCGTACTGTCCTCTTCGATGTAAAGAGCAGTGTATAGTGGTTTTAGGGGTTGATCATTCACTTGTAATTCGGACGTTGGTACTGAGGGTTCGGAGCTGGAAGAATTATACTATATTATTAGACATGTAATTTACATTTCCTCCGACATTTTTTTCCGATAATACTATGCTACAAACGGTGGTCTCAAATAATTTAGTGGGACTCCTTGATTCTCAGTACCTTCCATTTGCAGGGCTACACATAATAGCACAGCATCTAAGTAATTATGAACAATTCGAATCAAACCGGATATTAGCTGACACTGTAACCTTAACTCCGTTATAAGCCCATAAGCCCACGATTTCATCAGCTGTAAATGGATGCTAAAGGTATAATTTTGCTTGATAACCTAAGTAGAGTACAAAAGCTTTGAAAGTTTTGCAACTTGACTCATCACAAAGAAAAAATGTTGATGCCAACATTGGCGAGAGCATGAATGATATCATGTGCAAGACAATATTATCTCTTATACCTACGTAACATCACTTAGTTAACGAACATACAGACAAAACCACGACCGTCTTAGTGGTAGGTCGACGGCCACTTACCTGACAAGTGAATTGCGTTGCAGATGTTTTCAAAGTACACGTTTGAAACAAAATCTATCGAACGTGTTGGCTGTCTTGTGTCTTTGCGAAAAATACACATTCCAAACTAGACCCAATTATATCTTTGTTGTAAAGACAGTATACGTATTGTGTTGTGAATATAATTTTGAAGTCCTTAAACATAGAACTGTCATACTGATACTGCTATATTTTGACAAACACTAACTCAATATTAGCTACATTTAACTTTGCTGTTGGATTACTACAAAAATAATTATGGACGTATGGTTATTTTGATAATTTTTACGCAGCATATCAGTTTTTTGTATTGCACATAAAGACGATGCACATGATTTTAGTGTTAACGTCGCACTTATCTTACCATTCTCTGCCTCAATTTTTGAAATAACTCAAGGTGTGTGGCCTACCTACAGCTGTTTAGCGCGTTTGAGTCACAAAAGCAAAGGAGCGATAACGACACTGTCAAGCACATCGAGTGTGCCGTCGCGTCGCCGCTACGCGCAAGACTCTGTACTAGTGTACAAAGTTTATGTTATACAAAATATGCTGCTGGTCTTTGATATGTCCCCCTATACTTTTATTGGTAGAACGTTTACTGCAAATTGCAGTGCAGGGCCCTAGATTAATTTCACAGATATTCGATCAGAATATTTTTATCAATAGCAGTCTGAAAATGCGGTTTTGTGGCCATAGTGAAATGCTTCAAAATATGTTTTCAGAAAACTGTATTCAACCCTTGTCAGAAGAGTTATTTATTTAATGTAGAAACTAATTGTGAGCACGTGCAAAAGTGGGTTTTAAAAATGTCTTTCAAGTATACTGTAACGCAGTTCGGCGCAGGGTATGTTGGTGACTTAAAAATTTGTCATTTTTTAAAGTGTAAGAATTGGACATTTTGTTTAAACAATATTTGCATTAATGTTAATCAGATTTCCAAAATAGATATTTACTACAATGAATGATTTTCAAATAATGAACTCTTGTACGCAATTTAACATCATTATTTCTTCACTAGCTGAAGGCGTGACCATGTCGATGTTTATCCTCTAACAAGTCATGCAAAGTTTTACATAATGTAATTTACATATACAATTTATGTATGTATTTATATTTAATTTATATATGTATACAGCAGTAATGAAATACAGTTAATACTCGTAAGTTATTAAATATTTTATCTTGCATTTAAACATAATTATTTAGTGGAGGGAATTAAAATGTAATATTTTACCTAGGACATACATGTGTGAAGCAAGGAGACTGCCCTATCCAAAAGAGATTCATGAGTTCTGATGAATTTAGAAGAAAGAAGTAGGATAATTAAGATAAAATGGAAATACAAATAACCCAAGGCTTCCCACTCCGTTACTATGTCAGAATACTTTCCGTAATTCAAGAAATATCACTATCAGCCAAGACCTAGGATAGATCACAGTAGGTCCATTACCGTATGTAGTGGAAGCCAGAGTGTGTAAATATTTAGTAGAGTGAAATCCAAATGAGAAAATAATACGCAACAGTTCAAAACACATCGGGCGAGTTGAGAGTCCATTGCCGCTGCACGAATGGGTGGGGTTGTTCAGTTCAGTAGTGACAAGAGGCCGAGAAATGTCAGCCGAGAGCTGCTCCGCTCGTGTATAATAACTGTCACGAAAATGTAAGCCGCGTCGGCGGTATTTCACAGCGCGTTAGTAAAGAGCGATGTCAGTTTGGTATGCATAGCGCCAGAAGTGTCATGTCGTTTCTCTCCAACGGCGAGCTTTCGGGAAAGCCTTCCCCTACATTCCCTTTCTCAAAACTGCGCCACGATTATTTTCTCATTTCAACTTTACTATACCTACGACCAACACCAGCGATTTATGGGAATCTCGATTCCTGCAGGCGTATTATGACCCATCGACGTTAGTTTGCTTAAGAACGCAACTTTGCATTGTACCTTGTTTAAGATAGCGTTTTAGCAATTTTGACCACCGTTCCTTGCGACGTTCANCACTATCAGCCAAGACCTAGGATAGATCACAGTAGGTCCATTACCGTATGTAGTGGAAGCCAGAGTGTGTAAATATGTAGTAGAGTGAAATCCAAATGAGAAAATAATACGCAGCAGTTCAAAACACATCGGGCGAGTTGAGAGTCCATTGCCGCTGCACGAATGGGTGGGGTTGTTCAGTTCAGTAGTGACAAGAGGCCGAGAAATGTCAGCCGAGAGCTGCTCCTCTCGTGTATAATACCTGTCACGAAAATGTAAGCCGCGTCGGCGGTATTTCACAGCGCGTTAGTAAAGAGCGATGTCAGTTTGGTATGCATAGCGCCAGAAGTGTCATGTCGTTTCTCTCCAACGGCGAGCTTTCGGGAAAGCCTTCCCCTACATTCCCTTCCTCAAAACTGCGCCACGATTATTTTATCATTTCAACTTTACTATACCTACGACCAACACCAGCGATTTATGGGAATCTCGATTCCTGCAGGCGTATTATGACCCATCGACGTTAGTTTGCTTTAGAACGCAACTTTGCATTGTACCTTGTTTAAGATAGCGTTTTAGCAATTTTGACCACCGTTCCTTGCGACGTTCANAAGAACGCAACTTTGCATTGTACCTTGTTTAAGATAGCGTTTTAGCAATTTTGACCACCGTTCCTTGCGACGTTCAGTTTATTTTGTTACAATGCAAAACTTTGCGTGAACGCAAACGTTGCGACGACAGATTGCAATACTTCGATGGTAAAATATATCCCTTTTGAATATAATCGAGGCAAGTTTCTGTCTTCAAAGTTTCCTTAATGTATTTTAGGGTGTCACTGTAAATGAATAACACGTGTGCGAAGAAGAAAATCAGTACAAATAAACAGTTTACAAATGTATAGCAAAAAACGTGCTCATTTAGAACGAAGTTGTGAACTCTTGCGTGTGTTTTTGTTGTGTACCGTTTATCATAGTTCATAAACAATAAAATTCCTAGTATGTTCATAAAATCAGGAGAAACTTTAATATAATTCGTATTTTGAGACAACGAATCTTTGGGAAACGTGAATTTTACTCAAACAACTGAATCTAAAGAATATAATATTCTCTTTTGAAGTGTTATGTCATACTAAATACTTCACACCATGAACAGTGCTGAACTTCGTTTGTTTTTTAAAATGTAATACATAATCAAACAAATGTGTATGTGAATACGAATTTCAGATATTAAATCGTTTTCATAGTTTATATGTACGGTGGGCAAAAATTTAAAAAAGCCATTATGTTAAAAAAATGGGGCAAAACTGTACACTAAAAAATTACATTGCAACAAACTCGAACTCGCAAAAACATTATGCTTCTATTTCGAAAGCAATGATGCTAAACACTATGCCACAGTGCACATGATATTCAAACAACTCACTACAATTTAGGCCCATGTAACNAAAGCAATGATGCTAAACACTATGCCACAGTGCACATGATATTCAAACAACTCACTACAATTTAGGCCCATGTAACTCTCAGACAACTGTTAGCACAAATTATGCTACATTTTGTATCGTCGTCAAATGTGCAATTTAGTGAACAGAATAGTCCCTCTTAAGGTGGAATTTCGTTATAAAGCCTTCGTACCAAGAACAGAACTTAATTTCTTTCATTGTTATGCTTAAAACATAATGAATAATATTTGCGGCGAATTTAACACTACTAAAATTAAGTTGACACTAGAGGACTGTACAACGAATTTTAGCGAGAATACGACCGACTGGCGGCAGCGTGCACACGACAAAACTTACCGCCATCATGTAGAACACGAGATGCTCTCTCTTTCTTGTAGCTCAGGATTGCCTACCCTTGAGACTGTGTTGACAATTGACGAACGCGCACCAAATCAGGAGCGCGGGAAGTTTAAAATGGGTCCCACACAAGTATTAAGAGGTCAGTAAAAAAAACTACACAAATTTCTGCAGTGAAATTACTATTGATGTAAAATTTTACCCAATCCATATTTACAAGGTCACAAGTCCAAACATANTCCATATTTACAAGGTCACAAGTCCAAACATACTGCCGACCTTAAAATGCCGAAATTTCAATTTATTAGCACTGTTGGGGCCATTGGCACAATTTAACAATTGGATGCTTGAAGACTCCATTAGCTGTGCACACTGTAGAGACTCGCGCAATACCATCCCCTCCAGGATGAAACTCTTCCACACCTGCTGGTTCCTTTCATGATAGTGTCCAATANAAAGCAATGATGCTAAACACTATGCCACAGTGCACATGATATTCAAACAACTCACTACAATTTAGGCCCATGTAACACTCAGACAACTGTTAGCACAAATTATGCTACATTTTGTATCGTCGTCAAATGTGCAATTTAGTGAACAGAATAGTCCCTCTTAAGGTGGAATTTCGTCATAAAGCCTTCGTACCAAGAACAGAACTTAATTTCTTTCATTGTTATGCTTAAAACATAATGAATAATATTTGCGGCGAATTTAACACTACTAAAATTAAGTTGACACTAGAGGACTGTACAACGAATTTTAGCGAGAATACGACCGACTGGCGGCAGCGTGCACACGACAAAACTTACCGCCATCATGTAGAACACGAGATGCTCTCTCTTTCTTGTAGCTCAGGATTGCCTACCCTTGAGACTGTGTTGACAATTGACGAACGCGCACCAAATCAGGAGCGCGGGAAATTTAAAATGGGTCCCACACAAGTATTAAGAGGTCAGTAAAAAAAACTACACAAATTTCTGCAGTGAAATTACTATTGATGTAAAATTTTACCCAATACATATTTACAAGGTCACAAGTCCAAACATACTGCCGACCTTAAAATGCCGAAATTTCAATTTATTAGCACTGTTGGGGCCATTGGCACAATTTAACAATTGGATGCTTGAAGACTCCATTAGCTGTGCACACTGTAGCGACTCGCGCAATACCATCCCCTCCAGGATGAAACTCTTCCACACCTGCTGGTTCCTTTCATGATAGTGTCCAATANAGACTCGCGCAATACCATCCCCTCCAGGATGAAACTCTTCCACACCTGCTGGTTCCTTTCATGATAGTGTCCAATAATGAGGTCGGTCAACACATGGGTCTTGGGGAGTAGCACTGAATGCTTGTGATCGAAGGGGAGGTCAGAGTGTTGGAGTTTACCACCCACCCTCAACAGACCTGTATCGTCAACAAAGGGAATGAGTTTTTCAATCGGAGGAGGAAGACGTTAACCCTTCTGCACAGAAGCAAGCTCTTCTTTGAACACAGCACGCAGACTGCACATGCAACAATAGAACATGAAGGGACTTATCTAACTCACTAGGGGTAAAGTGCCCAGTTAGGCGATTTGCACGAGAGTTATGGCAATTGTGAATAAAATGCAGCGTCAATGACATCACTCGATGTAACTTTGTCACACTACTAAACTGTGAGAGCAGATTGTCAAACTTGTCAGCTGAAACAAATGTTCCCAAAACCTGACCTTCTGCTCAAGCAGAACTGGGTCAGTGACTAAAATTTCAGAACAGGAGGGCCACTGAACAGGTTGTTCCTGTAACCAGGCTAGACTGGTCCACCACAGGGGATGTCCTACTTACTGAGAGGGCAAGAGCCCTCGAGATGCACAATCCGCAGGATTGGACTCTGATGGGACATGCTTCCACCAGGATGGCCTTGTGAGCTCCTGGATCTCACTCACCCTGTTGGCGACAAACGTTTTCAGTTAATGAGGAGACGAGTTCACCCAACAAAGAACAATCTACGATTATGACCAGGCACTGATAGACGACAAGGTGATGGAAGGGGCGAACAACTCTACCACATTATGAAGTAGACAAACTAACAACAAAGCCCCCCAAAGCTCCAGCCGTGGGATGGACTGAACATTTACTGGAGCAACCATTGATTTGCCCGCGACTTAATGTGTTGTGACTTCCGTATGTGTGGTGAGGCATAAATAAATCACTGCAGCGTAGCCAATCTCTGGGCTATCAGAGAAGCCATGTATTTCGTACGAGCAACCTGAAGGGCCAATTACTGGTCTGGCAACAACAACTGATGCTAGCAGTGGTAGCTCACTGTTGAACTGGCTCCACTTCTCGACAATATTACCTGNTCTGGCAACAACAACTGATGCTAGCAGTGGTAGCTCACTGTTGAACTGGCTCCACTTCTCGACAATATTACCTGGAAGCTCAGCATCCCAATCAAGTTTCTCCAGCCAGAGAGTCTGGAAGAGGTGTTTCGAAAACATGGTGAGAGGAAAGAGCTACCCAAGAGGATAAAAAATCCTTGCCACTTCTGAAAAGATGTTTCTCTTGGTGGTCTCTTTACAACTAGGCTGTATATTTTATGAGAAGCAATCAATGCTGGGATTCTGTTGCAGTCTCAACACCTTTACAAAATGACTGTCTTGATCAAATTACAATGCTTATAGGGCCTCAAAATCTTCCACTGGGAGACAGTCAAGCAATGCAGGATGGTTGCTGACAAACTTCAACAATTTTAAACCACCAACTGCAAGCAATTAAATCAAATCCCTTTGCAGGGCCAAAGAAGAATCAACAGAATTAGAGCTGGTGACCATGTCATCAACACATACGTCTGACTTCAGCACATTTGCACAAGCCAGCTACTGCAAGGTGCGAAGTGCCAAGTACAGAGCGGAGGAGACACCATAGGTCACCATCTTTAAACGATAGTCCTCCACCAATCCACTGTCACCAAAGCACCAAACAATAAGCTGAAGATCTTAATGGCTAGGACATACTGCTATCTGTTTATACATTTGCTTCATATCAGCTGTAAATACAATAACATGTAGCCTGACCTTCAACAAAATGTCAATGATGTCGCATTGCAACCTAGGTCAAGTTAAAGGAACATCGTTAAGAGACCTGCCTGTCGAACTCTTTGAAGATGTGTCGAACACGACACGAAGTTTGGTGGTTGTGCTTTCAGGTTTGATGACACAATGGTGTGGAATATAATACGTTGGCGAGGACGACATTTCTGAAATGGAAATCTTCTCCATATGCCCATCTGCAAGATAGTCTTTCTTGAAGTCAGAATACATATGTTGCAATGGTGCATCTCCCTTGAAACACCTTCCCAGACGAAGCAACTGGTTCACTGCTTGCGGGCGAGATGAACCCTGCTCCGGCNCATCTGCAAGGTAGTCTTTCTTGAAGTCAGAATACATATGTTGCAATGGTGCATCTCCCTTGAAACACCTTCCCAGATGAAGCAACTGGTTCACTGCTTGCGGGCGAGATGAACCCTGCTCCGGCATCAACGAGCGAAAAGGCAGACACACCACATACCTACCAGTAGCATCACTCATATGGGTCTCAACAAACAAGTCCTCAAAACGAACATCTTCGACAGATTGTGTTTTGCTGGTGGGAACTCCTCAACCTCCCAAAACCGCCTCATGACATAATCCAGGGGACTCAACATCAACAATGATATGCAATAGGATGCTTAAGACACCACAGGAGGTTCTGCTCTACCTTACCACTTAAGATCAATCCAAAATTTGAATCTAGAGCCATGGGAGATCCATTTATACTACCTCTAGTAGGGAACCAAGGAACAAGATCTGCTCCTATGAGTAGATAAATAGGCCGAGGCTAGATCAACAAGCTTCAAATGGGTAACCAAGCAACGTACCTGACTGGACAACTGAACACTTGGAAGCTTACTCGTTATATGACGGAGAACAAACACATCAAGATCAAACTGCATGTCAGGACTTCCTCTAGAGGTTACTACAATGGACAAGAATAACTTCACCACATTGACAGTTACATTAGACAATCCTTAGATGGAAAAATGTGTCTTCCTTCTAGCCAAACCACGCCTTTGGTAGCATTGATCAGAAATAAAGGTAGCCTGGCTGGTTGTGTCCAGGAGGGCTCTGATGACATAAGGTGTTCCAGCAACATCAAGGATGTGTACCTGAACTGTTGACAAGAGCACCACAGAAGATGGTGTTGAAAGCACTGGTGTAACAGCATACAGAGGTGTGAGCTGTGAGTCAGTAGGCTGAGAGGAACCTGCTACAGCCTGCGATGATGAATTGCCTTACTCAGCCTCTTTGGAATCAAAATGTGGCAATGTGTTGTGGCGAGCACCACATCGATGACACGACGAGGACGATGGACAACCTTTGAAGTTGTGTGAAGGCAAGAGACAATTCAGAAAAAAATTTGTGTTCCTTAGCTTCTGAGAACCCCTGCNCCTGAACTGTTGACAAGAGCACCACAGAAGATGGTGTTGAAAGCACTGGTGTAACAGCATACAGAGGTGTGAGCTGCGAGTCAGTAGGCTGAGAGGAACCTGCTACAGCCTGCGATGATGAATTGCCTTACTCAGCCTCTTTGGAATCAAAATGTGGCAATGTGTTGTGGCGAGCACCACATCGATGACACGACGAGGACGATGGATAACCTTTGAAGTTGTGTGAAGGCAAGAGACAATTCAGAAAAAAATTTGTGTTCCTTAGCTTCTGAGAACCCCTGCNTAACCTTTGAAGTTGTGTGAAGGCAAGAGACAATTCAGAAAAAAATTTGTGTTCCTTAGCTTCTGAGAACCCCTGCTTAGGGTTACGACTACCAAACTCAGAGCACTTGTAAAGCTTCTGAGCATCTTTACACAAACAACACTCTACTTGGGTAGAACTTGCCAAGCACTTCGACGACTGGTTGCTGGACTCGTTACGAGGCTGTCTCCACATAGGCACTGCAGGTGTGGATTTGGGCATCGCAGGGTATGCTCCAAAGGTATTGGTGGCTGCTGCACTCGCTGTCTCCATGGGCAAGAGAGTGCTTCTCAAGTAACGATATGAATTCAGTCAGGGTGGGTAACTCACGACCAAGTGTGAGCTCTCACTGTGTTTGAACTTGAGCATCAAAACACTTGCACATTATAGGTAACAGCACTAAGTCCCACTTTTCTACTGGGACATCAAGGGCCTTGAGTGCAGACATGTAGATTGTTTATAAGAGGGCTGAACCACTTTTTTAATATTAATTACACAATTTTTCATTAAAGTCACTCCATTTTTCAGCAAAAATATAATTTTTCCTCAAACATCATGCACCTTTTAACAAAAATTAATAAAATTAATCAAAATTCGGGCCAATATTCTTTCCATTTTTAAATAAATATTTTTAAAAATTAATGAAAAATTTTATTAAATAAAAAAAANATTCGGGCCAATATTCTTTCCATTTTTAAATAAATATTTTTAAAAATTAATGAAAAATTTTATTAAATAAAAAAAAAGTGGCACACAGTAAAATGCCATTTTCCCCTGCAAAATAACTGAAATTATACTCAAAAAACTGGTTTATACCACTTTTTCAATAAAAAAAATTCATCAATTTTTCATTGAAAATCTATTTAAGAAAAACATTAATCTTAAAAATAATTATATATAATAAGTCAAGACCACAATATTAAACAATATTAAAATGGATAAAAATACAGAAACAAATTGTACTAAATGTAAAAAGACAAGTTAAATCGATGAATTCAAAAAAGATTAAATAAATAAAGATTGTGTTGTAATAATGCATTACTTTACAACTATGTATATGTTATGAAAATAAGAAAAAATTTTAAAACAATAAATTGGAAAACATTATTACAATTGATAAAAACTAAGAAAAAATGTTGTATTAAAAGTAAAGAGACAAAAAATATAGACGAATTCTGTAAAAAGTTAGATAAATACATAATGGTTTAAAAATGTATGCATTGAACAAAGGTGTATATTTAATAAAAAAAATAATAAAATATCTAAAAAAAAATGAATTAGACTATCATAGAATCTGAAAATAAAAATGTGCAAAATGTAAATAAATCAAAGATTTAAAATTATTCTGTAAATATGAAAAAGCAAAAGACAAATTTTCGTATCAATGTATGATTTTTGACAATGAATACAAGAAACAATAGACGAAGAAAAAATATAATTACTAATTTAAAATTCCAATATCTAATTATATAAAATAATAAACTTGGTCGAATTAGCATAAAAGGGGCACAAATATAGATTTATGTAAATTTATTTATAGTTATTTGACTATAAGTCAATGACATACATTATATATTATTTATTAAATTATTTATTTAAATATTTGTGAAAATATATATGAAAAAATATATATTTACATTATTTATAAAAAATATTTCTAAACCAAAGAAAATTTATTATCATCCTTTTATTCCATATATAAAAAAAATTTAATTTAGTTTCATCATAATTAATTTTATTATATCTTTTTTGTAAAAATTACTTTAAATTTATTATATAATAGAACAAAAATTTTGTAACAATTCATATTACAAAAAAAAATTGATGCTTGTATTTAAAATCGTCCAGGTTCTAATTCACTTAATTTTTTTATGTTTTATTTTATAAATATAACTATGTTTATTAAAATTTGTGATTGATTCATTTCATATCAAAATTTTACTTAGAAAACTATTTTTTTATTCGAAAGTTACATTTACGCATACATCTAAGTATATTTATAAAACTATCAATACATTTTTTCCGTTTCATTATTTTTTTACATTTAATAATATCAAAAATATTGTTAAACTTACGAATAGTTAGGTCTCTGTTAAATAGGAGAACCGAAAAAATATAAAAAATTATACAACTTTAGGTTTAGAAATTATTTTATATGTTATTAGTTGTAAACATTAACATAAAAGAAAATCAGTTTACATTTTCATTAAATTTCGTTTTTTTTTATAAAAAAAATTTATGTAAATGACAAATATAACTAAAATACGATCAGTTCTCTTATTTTATTTAAAAAATTTACAAGATAATAATGATAAAAATTTTGTAGAAAAATTATCTGATGATTAAGCAAAATTTTTATTTAATATTGACAATAAAGAAAAGTAAGATAATATATATATATAAATTATGGAACAATATAGATTTAAAGATAACTCAAATCGATTAATTTTACATTTTTTAATTGATTACATTTAATGTTAATTTTAGGATTCATTTTTTGTGTGATTGTTTTTTGTATTATTATGAACAGTTATTTTCATATATATTTGATAATGTCATTGATTTAATTTTATTTTATATTATAACATTGAATATTATTTTGATCATTACAATCATATTAAATTTTATTAATAATTTCTGTCAACATTTTCTAGTGGTAGATTATTTACTACATTATTATTTTCTTCTTTAATTTTGTAAGTGTTTGTTTAAAAATAAATGATTTTACTTCTTTTGCTTCTTTAGATATATTTTAATGAAATTCTCTTCTTTTATCATTAATAAAAACTACAATTTTATTATTTTAATTACAAAATACATTAANTTAATTACAAAATATATTATTACTTTTCCATAATTCGTCCAAATAAATTTTATACATTTATTTTTGTTTTTCAACTTTAAAGTGATGAAGGTATGTAGATATATTATTTTTAATTACTTTATAATTTTGAAATTCAAATAATTTAATACAAAACATCATATCTTCTGCAGCTCTTCAATTGTTATATTGTGAAAGACTTTTTTAATAATACTCTTTAAGTGCCACCAACTATAAAATAATTTTGTTTAGCATTTAATTTAGTTGTACCAATATAAATACTATCACAAATTTTCATATTTTCGTCTTTCTTAATTATAGTTTTTAATTTTAAAACTATATTTTTCTTGTTGTAATTCTTGTTCTTTATTTTTTAATTTATTTTCAAATTCTATAGCTAATTGTTTTTTTTCTTATTGTGATTGAATTTATTTTTGTTTAACATTATATTCCTTTACTTAATTAAATAATGTAAAAATATTTCTTCTATTGTAATATAATTTTTCATTTCATCTGTAAATTTGTATGAAAAGAAATAATTATATTATTTTAAATTTTTATGGAAATAATGATTTAAGGTTTTTTGTACTAAATAATGTTTAATTAAAGTTTTTTATTTTGTTTTGANAATTCTTGTTCTTTATTTTTTAATTTATTTTCAAATTCTATAGCTAATTGTTTTTTTTCTTATTGTGATTGAATTTCTTTTTGTTTAACATTATATTCCTTTACTTAATTAAATAATGTAAAAATATTTCTTCTATTGTAATATAATTTTTCATTTCATCTGTAAATTTGTATGAAAAGAAATAATTATATTATTTTAAATTTTTATGGAAATAATGATTTAAGGTTTTTTGTACTAAATAATGTTTAATTAAAGTTTTTTATTTTGTTTTGACAAAATTTATATTCTAAAGAAAGTGGATTATCATACTTTATTTCAGTGTAGCCTAAATTATAGTTCTTAAGAATCACTGGCAAACTTCCTTTACTTTTTTTTTAAATTTTCCAGGGTCATGTGCATAGACCCCGAAATTCCATAATGAATAAAACATAAAATTAATTAGTGATCAAAATTTTTTTTTATAATGGAATCCCAATATCTTAAAACCAACATCCCAGAGATATTTCATTATTATTTGTATTGACAAATTAGAAAATATATAATTGTTTATCAGCAATATTGATATCACCTGATTTGTTTATCATATCAAGAATAATATCCATTAAAAAGTTAATTTTTAATAAAAAAACGTTAAAATATTTTATTTACTAATATTTTTTAAATCAAAATATTTTTATTGTACATATATTTTTTATTTTGTTAAATTTATATAAATATTTATTCATTAAAAATATTAAAAAATTATCAAGATTTGACTATTAGTGATTTACTTTTAGTCAAATAAATACTGCAAATACCAAAAATACAATGTAGAATATGTATAAATGTAGTAGTTGAAAAATTATTTCTTTATATTAAAGCATAAATATGAATTAAATTTTGAATGAAATTTTTAGTAGACCTAAATTAGCGCTACATATATCTTTTTTAATACTTATGAAATATTTAACCCCCTCTCCCAGAAGGATTTACAAGGTAATGTAAAAATCCAACTTTTTTATATTATTTTTTTATTGATAAGGGGTATAAAATTTAAAAATAATTTATTTGCAAAAATTTTCTAAACCATAAACTACATTTTTAATTTCAAAATAATGTCATTATATGTAGTACATTTATGCCAAATAAAAAAAATTACCTGCTCTGATTAATTTATTAGTAAATTTAATTATTTTCATAAATGTAAAATAAAAAAATTATATATAAATTTATGTTTTAAAAATATCTTAAAATTTTTATATTGTTTGGTATCTGAACAAATGTATCGTTTATTGTTCCTGTATTTTCTTCTAAAATTATTTTCATCCAAATGAACATAATATAATTTATAAAATATTATGAAGGTTTTACCATTATAAGAATTAAAAATACCATTAATTTGGCTATTTTTGTTTATTCCTATAAAATATAATAACATCGGAAATCAATTAATAAAATTAAAAATGTTATAATCAATCATATAAATTTTATAATGTATTATCATAATCATTTTTTTCTGAAGGTCTTCATAAATATGAAAACTGTTTTAAAAAATTGTAAATGTGGTAACTAATCATTTATTAGCACTGTATTGTTATTTATTGTATCATATTTTAAATTTTTTATCCAAACATATGTATTAAAAATACATAAAATCTATTATCATTAATAAGATGTATTTATGTTTTTATTAATACATACATTTTGTATATCTTGTATTTCAGGGCCTATGCTTTTAGAGACTGGAAAAATCTTAATTAGTGGTTTTCCATTAATAAATTATGTTTTCAATATGAAATTTGCTTAGTTCAAAATTATTATGTATTAGATACATAATAGAATTTGAATCATAAATATGTTGTAAACATAAAGAATGACCAATTTCATGAACCAAGTGAGTTAAGGAACTAAATTTATGATCGGGCATTTTATCAACTTTTATTTACCATGGTTCACTTTTATTTATATATATTTTTCCATTTATTAATTTGGTTTTGTTGGATATTAATTAGGGCCTGATATTTTTACTTTTAAAAAACTTGACAAAAAATTGATTCTTTCTTTGAAAGCTTTATCTGTTTATTGAATAAATGTATTATTACTAAATGCAAAATTCCATTTAACACTAACTTTTATTCCATCTGAAAGTTCATATTTTAAACCACATCTAGGTTTATTTATTATCCAATGTTTCTTCGTCTAATAAACAAGTTATTTGTAAATTATATTGATCTTGCTCAATTTTTCAAGCATCAATAGAAATTGTACTATATATTTCTTATATAGGCAATGATTAGTTACACTTGAAATTTGTATCATCAATATTTAAAAATTCATATGAATTTAAATTATTTAGAACACATTAAGTTTGATTTTCTATCCATGAAAAAATTATTTCTAATATTTATAAAATGAATATTTAATATTTGGTTTGTATAACAAAAAATAATAATACAATATCTAAAAATAATAATTTTTCCAGTCACCTGGTTTTTGGGGTCACTGAAATTTGAAAAATATTTTTAATTTTCCAGCGAGTTGCATCCTGTAATAAATAAATTTAAGTAATGTAAACAATCATAAAATCTTTAATTGGATCTCTATAATTTATATCATCATTTCTTCTATTCATATCTGTTGTAATAAAACCAAATTGTTTATCCCAAAATTTTGAAAAAAAATTTTAAAATTTTTTATAAGATATATTTCTACCAACAAAATCATTAAAAATATGTTTTACATTTGTATCATCTGGACGAAAAATACATAAAAAATATGTGTTATCACTTACTATTGGTTTTGGAAATCTCGAATAATATTGAGCTAAATAAAAACAATCAGTATTTTTATGTCTTCCTTTAGTAAAATATTTTCCAATTCAATTTTGATTTTCTAAAATTACATCGTCAAATCAAATAATGATTTTTCTTCACATTCAACTAAATAATTCATCTCATCGAGATTATAAAAAAATATTTCATTTCTTCTTTCATTTCCTTATATAAAATTAGAAAATCATCTCTTAATTTTGTATATCTTCTTGATTTAAAAATTTCGAACAAACATATAATTTATAAAAAATTAACCTTGTTTCATTATATATAATATTTATCATCAAATTAGTTTCACCACAATTACTAGGGCCAATAAATATTGCTCTAATATCTGGTAATAAATTGCCAATTTTTTGTTTTCTTAATTAATTAAAACACTAATTCCCCAATCAATTTTCTTCATTTAATAAAACCTTTTTTTATAATACAGATGAATAAAGTTTTCAAGTTAACGAGTAGTAATTCTATATAAAAAACTTTATTATTATTTCTTTATGATGAACATTCTATTGCTTTAATTAGATTCATACAACATATATAACACCATATATAGAAAATAATATAATTGTTGTTGACAAAAATGAAAAAAATTACTTAAGTTTAATACGATATTGAATCCTTAGATAAACTATAAATTTTAATGAACAAAATTAAATCTGATAATATTGTTTGAAAAACTAATCATTTTACAAATAGAGTAAATGTTAATAGTAAATATTATATAAAATTGCATGATAGATTAAAATATACTGCATATTAGGTTTTGAAAAAAATATATCATTATTAAAAATAATAACGTTAGTATACTGCCAACTTTATCTCGTTTTTAAATATTAAAATTCATTGTAATATGGCTTATGGAATGTTAAAAAAAATTATGAACTAAATCATTTATAAAGTAATATTATTGCTAGTTTTGTATATGGGCCACATTATACTTTATTTAAAAATTAATGATCAAAATTTTTATAATATTGTTTTATTAATTAGAGATGGAAATATCTTAATTGTTTTTTATGGTGCTAATATTGAAATTATTTTAGTTATGAAACATATTTAATTGGAATTCTTGGCACGGTGTAGCCCACACATGAAAATCTTTCAAATATTTTTAAAATTCTTAAACATATAATTTTATCATTATGATTTTATTTATATAAATTGATCAAATTATTGAACTATCAAAAAAATAGTGGGAAATTAAATAACAAAATTATCAAGGTTGAATGTGATATTAATAAAAAATATTAAATTGTTAAGTTATAAAAAAATTAAAATTTAGAAAACATTATTTAAAACTAAGGAATTTTACAGATAAATGATGCTCGTTATGATTTAAATTGTTATGAAGAAACTAATATGTGTTATGTACCAGATTTTTATTTAGTTTTGAATTATTATACTTCATGGTTTATTTTTGTTGAATATCTTTAAAATTAATTGTTAATTTTAATGAATAAAGCAAACTAAGTTTTAATTAAGCGTTTTATTGTTGAGAGAATTCCACAGACAATAAAGTTTTCCAAAGCCATAGAAGTAACATAGAGCTATACATGGAGATGTTACTTATCGGTAAAACAGAGATCAAGTTTATTAATACAACACTCCTACCAAATTTGAACCATTTTACAGATAACAAAGCTTTAACTTAAACAAATTTTCCATCATACAACAAACATTGTTAAACAAAAACTAATAATTACTCATAAAGAACAAGAGTAAGAACCTAGATTAAATTTGAATACCAATTTTACTCCTAAGATATTTAAATTTTTCTCTAGGAAGAGCTTTTGTAAATATATCAGCATATTGCTCTTCAGAACATACATAACTTAAATCTATTTGTTTCTCTACATATTTCTCTTTTATGAAGTTATACTTTACATCAATATGTTTACAACGTTTATGATAGTTCACATTTTTAATTAAACAAATTGCACTTTGATTGTCCATATTTAAACAAATGCAATCCTGATTAAATTCACTAATGTCCATTAACAGTCTTTTTAAACATATAGCTTCTTTAGTTGCAGAGCAAGCTGCCATAAACTCTGCTTCAGTGGTGGATAAGGCTTCACTTTGTTGGCGTTGCGTGGCCCATGTTATGGCGGCTCCATTCTTTAAAAACACATATCCAGTCAAAGACCTGCGTGTACATGTGTCTTTAGCATAATCTGCGTCACTATAGGCTTCTAGTTTGTTTTGCGGTGTATATGTATAACGCAAACCATAGTCTTTGGTTTCTTTCAAATATCTCATTATTTTCTTGACAACATTCCAATGTGTATGATCATAGCTATTGAGATATCTACTCACCAGACTGACCCCATACATAATATCAGGCCTGCTTACTACTGCCAGGTGCATGAGTGATCCGACTGCCTCTCTGTACTGGATGTTCTTGTCTGGTCCGGCAGTGTTCTTCTCCAGGGTAGTATGAGGGTCAACTGGAATGTTACTACCATTAGCATCTTGCATATTAAATGTTTGTAACAATCTATCTATGTATTTAGCCTGGTGAATAAAAATACATCCTTAAGATCTTTCTATTTCTAATCCTACAAAGTTCTTTGGATCACACTGCTTTATTTCAAAGTTCTTCTTCAAATCACACATTATTTGGTTCAGTGAATCCATTGACTTAGACATTAAGAGTCCATCGTCCACATATAACAACAGGTACACTTTGTTGTTGTTTACATTACCATAATACACACATCTATCTGCATGGCTATTTTGAAAACCAAATTTCTTTAGTAAACTGTCAAACTTTTCATTCCAGCACCTTGGTGCTTGCTTTAAACCATAAAGTGAGCGGTTAAGTTTACATACCAGATTTGATTGTGTGTCCAGGCCTTCAGGTGGTGTCATATAAATGTCTTCTTTTATGTCTCCATATAAAAATGCTGTTTTGACATCAAATTGTATCATTTCTAGGTTATGCTGAGCAGCTTCTGAAAGTAAAATCCTAACAGAATCAAACCTTACAGTTGGAGAGTGGATTTCAGTGTAGTCAATGCCCTGCTTTTGACCACATCCTTTGGCACATAATCTTGACTTGTAGAGCGGACCGGATGGCTCATCTTTTACTCGGAAAACCCATTTACAGCCAATTACCCGCACTCCTTTTGGTTTCTCAATTAAGTGCCAAGTTTCATTTTCTTCATGGGCCTTCAGCTCTTCTTTTATTGATAGTTTCCACTTCTCAGCATTCACATTATTTGAAGATATTGCTTCACTGTATGTTTGTGGGACATCCATATTTTCTGTATCTTCATTTCCACATATATATATATATATATATATATATATTAGCTTGCATTCTAGCTTTAGATCTGGTTGTCACATTTGACACCTCTGTAAGATCTATCTTTTCATCTGGCACATATAATGATCCTTCATCAGAGTGAAAAGAGTCTTCACTTGTTCCACTTAGTTCAGTTGTCTCGTTCACAGATGTACCATTATTATCAGAACTATCTATTTCAGTGTGTTCCAGAACTGACTCTGATAATGGTGCCATAGCATAATTTCTTTTAACTGAACTTTCAAGAAAAATCACATCTCTACTGATCAAGACTTTTCTTGTCTTGGGGTCTAAAAGCCTGTACCCTTTTGTTTGTTCACTATAGCCAATAAATATCATTTTACTTGCCTTCGAGTCCCACTTCTTGACTTTTTCTTTAGGAACATGTACCATTGCTTCACATCCAAAGATTTTCATATGAGTGATATTTGGCTTCTTACCACTCCACTTTTCTTCAGGTGTTGAAAATGCTAAAGCTCTTGTTGGGCATCGATTAGTGATGTAAGATGCCGTTGACACTGCTTCAGCCCAATAGTGTTTCTGTAATTTAGCATTTATTAGCATACATCTAGATCTTTCTAGTAGAGTACGGTTCATCCTTTCTGCTAAGCCATTTTGCTGTGGCGTATATGGGGCGGAAGTTTGATGTGAGATTCCTGACTTCGTAAGGAAAGCTTTAAATTCATCGCTCAAATATTCTGTTCCATTATCTGTACGAAGTGTTTTTATTTTATTATCTGATTGATTTTCAACTAAGGCTTTGAATTCTTTGAATTTACTAAATACTTCAGATTTCTTATTTAACAAATAAACAAATACTTTCCTGGTAAAATCATCTATGAAGGTAAGAAAGTAGCGGGCTCCTCCAAGGGATAACACCTCCATTGGCCCACACACATCTGAGTGTATAAGTTCTAGCTTTGCTTGTGCTCGGGAACCTTCAGATGAAAACGGTATTCTTGTTTGCTTTCCTTCTAGACATGATATACAAATCACTTTCTCCTTATTTTCCAGGTTCAGTCCTGCTGTATCTGTTAGTTTGTTCAGATCATCAAAATTCAAATGTGCCATTCTCTGATGCCATAAATAACAATCATTCTCTTTTGATGCAGATATGTATGCTGAAACACTATGTGTGTTTAGCCTGTACATATTGTTAATCATCTTGGCAGCTGCAACTTGTTCATGGTTTCTATTCAATATTTTACATCCTTTCGGGTCAAATTGCACTTGACAGCCATTATTTATCATTTGACTGACAGAAAGAAGATTGATAGCCAACTCCGGAACGAAGAGAACATTTTGAACCATTATTGTGTCCGCTTTTCCATTCTTATCGACCACAGTTAAATTCACCTTTCCACAAGCCTTCACTAATAGTTTCTTGTTGTCAGCTACTTTGATAGTGCTTATTGGAGGTGTTATTTCATCATAGAGCCAGTCACGGTGCATTGTCATATGCATTGACGCTCCAGAGTCGATGAACCAGCCGCTCTCATTGTTTGTTGTTGCAGAAAACACAGCGACATAACCGTAGTCCTCATTTGACTTCTGTTCCTTCTTCATGTTTCGACAGTATTTACTTATGTGCCCATATTTGTAGCGCAGTAGACTCAGAGTTTCTTACATCTTGTAGAAGCTTAGTCTTCACAGAATCAGCTGTGATTGCCACACCGGAGCTCTCAATGGCCATTATCATAGGTTGATAGATCTCGGGTAAACCAGCTAGTAATAAGGTTTCTAGCCATTCATAGTTTACATTAAAATCAATATTTCGAAGTTTGTGAGCTGTCGACATAATTTTATTCACATAGTCTTCTATGTTTTGACAACTTTCAAGCGTTGTGGTTATCAGATCCCTCAACAATCCAACTCGGCGTGTTAATCCTTTGTCATCGAACGCTTTAGCTAGGTTATTCCACACTTCTCTCGCTTTTTTCGCTTCTTGTATATGTACATAATTGATGGGATGCACGAGTAGAATAATCTTTCACTTCGCTTTCCTATCAAGTTTGGCATCGACTTCTTCTGAGGTAACACAACTCCNTATCAAGTTTTGCATCGACTTCTTCTGAGGTAACACAACTCCATAATTCCTCGTGTTCAAGGTAAGTTTGAACAGCAAACCTCCACGTAGGATAATTATCTCTTCCTGTCAGCTTTTCAATCAGTGCCATCGTATTATTTGAGGACATTTTAGCTGATGAAGAAAATGGCGTGCGTTTTTGCGGCGCGCAACCATATGCCGGGTTTTAGGTTACACTTTTTTACTTTTCAAAACTTAACACTTTCACTTTAACTCTTTTGTCCTTTTTCACTTTAAACGTCTTTGAAAAGGAATCAGGTGGCCTGGGCCCATAACCTGTTAATTTTAATGAATAAAGCAAACTAAGTTTTAATTAAGCGTTTTATTGTTGAGAGAATTCCACAGACAATAAAGTTTTCCAAAACCATAGAAGTAACATAGAGCTATATATGGAGATGTTACTTATCGGTAAAACAGAGATCAAGTTTATTAATACAACATTAATAGTTAAATTTATTTAAATGTATTTTTTAATTGAACAGATGCATCCATATTTTAAATGTATCATTTAATAGGTACTCATCTCCTTCTACAGGATATAAACTCATGTGTGTTATAAATATCATCCTATTTATCTTCAAATTCTTTTTTAAAATGACATGAAAAATGGAATTGATATTTAACAATATTTTCTCAATCAACTTCGTTTTGGAATCATTGAATAAAGTATTCTGAAAGTCTTCTATGATGTAATAATTCATTAAAATTTATTTTTTCTTGAATATCTTTTATTATCGAATTTGTAAATTATTGTGAAAATATTAAATGATAACATTTTATTATATCTTCTAATTCTTTTATAAACTCTTTAGATATTTTTTTCAATCTGTGATATATAGTCCCAATCAATACTAGTTTTTATTGTTTTCATTCTGAAATAATCTACATCATATTTTATATTATTAGTAAAATCAATTTTTGTTGATCATTAAATCTTTAAAGTTTCAAGATGTTTTTATATATAAGGTGATTATTAAATTGTGATTAAAAATTTATTTGGTTTGGTTTTATTTAATATAATTTTTTAAATTATTTTAAAAAAATATATATTTTGAAAATAATATTTTATCTTATATATTTTATTTACAATTATAACCAAGAGGTACTTTTTCAATTTTTTTTCTAAAATTATTATTTTATCAACTTCATAACATAATACAATTTTATTTTTTAAACTATATAGACTTCAATTGTATAAAATCTTATAAAATTCATATTTTTAATGATTACTTTATCTTCGAAAAGACAATTATTATAATCTTCGAACATTATTTCAGTTTTATCAACTTATTTTTTAACTCCTTTAGATTTTTAAATTCTTTGTTATCAACTTTAATTGCATATATTTTCGATCTTAATCCAGAAAATTCTGTTATTGTTTTTCCATTATTTTCAACTTTCATTTTTTTCTATATTTTTTTATTATTTTGTGGTACATGATATATTTTGGATAATCACTAGTATCAAATTCTTTTATTATTTTTTACATATCCGAATAAAAATTATTATGTTTCATTTTTTCTATTAATAATCTCTATCTAGATACCACAGTTCAATATTTTCTTTATATTGTGGTTTCATTATTTTATAATGAAAATTATACATAAATTTTTAGAAATTTCTAATATTGCAATTACAAAATAAATTGGTTTATTAAATAATACTTTAATTTTGTTTATATAAACAGCTGTTCGGATGTCATTAAATATTGTTGTGTGTTTGTAATTAGGTTTTAATACTATTTTTTCTTATTTAGTTCAATTATAAACTAAATTTATATATACTCTTTTTTCTTATATTTTCCATAGTTATACCAAAACTGAATTATTCTTTAATAAATAGAATCGTTTTTCAAAATCATCTGCTGCTGTTGTTCTCATTTATTTATTAAGATAAATATATTTTTTAAGCTAATTTAATGGAATAAATTTTAAAACTGTAATTTAATTTTAATGTTAAACTCAATTCTAAAAATAATTTTTAAATTATATAATGTAAAACATTGTTTTATTTATTTTCTAAGGTTCTAATTAATAATTTTTCGCTTCTGGTGCTGGAGAAAATCTTAATGTGAATTATGAAATGCTTTAGAATATTCTAAATCAACTTCTAATAAATATTCTTTGGAATAATTTGCCATATTTTTTAATTTTTTCAACTATTATATTTATATAAAATTATTTAATCCATTCATGTTTGCCATATGGTAAATATGGTATATTTTACAACATTGTGAAATTCCACCTCTAATACCTTGTTATAAAAATAAAATGATTTCATAATAATTTAATAAATCTAATTAAGTTTTAGTTAATTATATCAATAAATCCCAAGATAATCCAGTAGCTGTATAATACCAAGAAGGATCTAAATTACAAGTTTTTAAACAAACAACTCTAAAATTTTCAAATATATCAGCTAAAATTAATACATCATTTTTACTATATAATTTGTTATGTTAAATTTTTGCGAATCATTTTTGCGTGAGTTTAATCTTCAGTACTTAAATGTGATTTATTTAATTTTTAATAATTTTTAATAATAATTCAATTTCTTAAATTTTTTTTTAGAATCCACATATTTATAAGGATTAGCACATTTTTTAATTATTACATCTAATTGTTCATTTTCTAAATATTTTGCTGTTTCTGTAGATTTTTATTTTTTAAGATTTTTAGAAAATTTATCTATACTGAAACTTGTAAATTTGAAAGTACCCTTAAATCTTAATTCTAAATAATTTTTAACTTTTTTACTAAACGAAATATATTTTTCTATATTATTAGGTATTATATTTATATTTCCAATATCTTCTCCTAATTATTTAATTAATAAATGAGCATCATAACCTGATAAATTATAAAATATATATTAGTAAAAATTTTTGATTTTGATCATTTCTATTACAATATGAATGAGCAGCTATTCTGTAATTTATAGTTAAGAGGTCATGATCTTTAACTTATTGTAAATTAATTTTTATATTTTTAAGAAATTTTTTAAATTCTGTTTCTAATCCTTTAATGAAACTTTTTTGTTTACATTTAATTTTTCATCTGCATTAAACATTAAATAAAATTATATTTTCTTTTTTTTAATCATATATATATATATATATATATATACGTTTTTAAATTTTCAGGTACACTTCCTAACTTTTTCGGCAATTTTTACATATAGTTGCATTGTTAAATTTTTCTAATTATTTGCTAGTATAATTTTTTGAATTCTTAAATTTTTATCATTAATTTTTTTAATTTATTATGATTCTTTTATTAACATTTTAACAAAAACTTTTGCTGCATCTCTACCAATATATTCTACATATTTTTTATAATCACTGTAGTATCCCGAGTGGTAGAAAAGTCTCCTCAAGTTAATTGTGGAGTGAGTGGGAGGGGGAACGATTAAAAGAGCCTACTTACTATGTGCTGAATTAGTCTTTCATAATTAGTTCTTCAACTTGCACATTACAACAGTATACACATAAAACTTACAGACTTCACTCTTCTTGTTGGCTATACATATAACTCTTCACATAATTTAACATACAACTTAATACTTGCCCCAAATATCTGTGGCCGATACTTTGCGATCTGCATACTGCCCTCTATCGTCCGTCCTCACCAGTCCTATATTGATTTTTTTACCTCCACTTCATTCCCTTAAGACCCTCAAATGTACTTCCCCACTCTCTGGAAGGGGTGGAGGAGAGCATCCACCGAACTTTCTGGAGCTGAAAGACTGCCCGGTTGCACCATTAACAGTCCTAAACCAAGATCTTAGGATCTTGGTTCAAACACGATCTTCACTTTAATCCGAGTTCCAATGTACGAGTGTTGCACCAACGCAAACTGCCGAGTTTCGATCGTAGATCTCGTGATCTCGGTTCGGAACTAGGATTGAGATGAAACGCTGTTTGTGATTGGCTCTCATTTCGTGATGTCATGATGCAACTGTTTATTTTAAAGTTCTGAGACAATTTATAAATTTCTGTGTACATTATCTCTTAAGACTATAATTTTTTACTATATAATTAAGTTGAATGAACTGCAAAATTACTGTTTCAGTTGTTTTGTTTGATTGGAAACACTNTAATTTTTTACTATATAATTAAGTTGAATGAACTGCAAAATTACTGTTTCAGTTGTTTTGTTTGATTGGAAACACTTTGCACACACTTTTTTCGTTATTTTCAATACCAATATTATTGAANGTTTCAGTTGTTTTGTTTGATTGGAAACACTTTGCACACACTTTTTTCGTTATTTTCAATACCAATATTATTGAAGAATGTAGTGTACAAAGAACTAGATGGTGCTATGTTTTACCTGTTTTAAGTAAAATATTTGTTGTACGAATTTTACTGAATGATATTTAAGTGTGTATAATGATTTTTTTTAATTCCCAAAAAAACAGTTGTACTTAGCGCAATCTTTTGGCATATTTTCAAACTACATTTTTTGGCTATGAGGCTCTTTCGTGAGCAAAAAATTCTTTGTGAGATTTAGCTCGTGCGGAAAATTAAAACGGTTTCTTACATTCTGAATGGATTTTCCAGTTTTACATTTTCATGAATTTCATTCTCTCTTTACAAAACATTAATACCATCATTAATTAAATACATGTATTGTATCTTAAGCCTCTGTAAATGTCTGAATTTACATTCTACAATATTAAAAACAACCAAATCCATTTTTAAACGTTTTAAATATTATCAAATTTATTTCTAGTAAATAAAAATATTTAACAGTGCTGTTATCTTCACATAACCTATATTCAACAGAGACTTTTATTCTTCTCTGCTCACTTTTGAAACACTTAATAAAATGTATTTTTATGTGCCAAACAGATCTNCAACAGAGACTTTTATTCTTCTCTGCTCACTTTTGAAACACTTAATAAAATGTATTTTTATGTGCCAAACAGATCTTAAAAACAGAATATTTGAATGTTTATGCCATTTTTAAAACAAAATTACTTTTCAATATAACTTTGACATTTTCAAATAAATCACTCGTATTTCCTTGATCCGAGATCATCCTCCTGAACCACCAAAATGCACGGTTCAAGGTGAGGTTCAAATTGATCTTAGTTCGGCGCGCCGAACACAATGGTGCAACAGCCAAATGTTCTGAACCAGGATCAAANTGAGGTTCAAATTGATCTTAGTTCGGCGCGCCGAACACAATGGTGCAACAGCCAAATGTTCTGAACCAGGATCAAACCGGTATTTGATCCCAGATCATTACTGAACCACAATGGTGCAACCGGGCATTAAGCTGCGTTTACCCACATAACACACACGTTTACAAACATCACATGATTCGCGTCACTGTTTGACGTCCTCACGAAGCATCTTGTTTGCCACTAAGTATCAACAATTTGTTTTAAGTCTGACTGCAATACTAACAATTGCTGTGTCTCTGACGCACATTCTTTGTTCCAATCTTTATCATTGGGCATGTCCCCCTCGTACATTTTCATACTTACAGGCTACATATTATATTTAATTATTAATGCATGAATTTGCGTATTAAATTATACATAATAATATAACATAATTTTGACAAAATTTGTTTCTTAGTATTTCTGGTACCAATTCTCCACAGTTACATTCCTTTAACAACTAGCTCTGGATCTCCTTAAACTACTTTCTTGTAATTCTATACCTTTCCTATCTCCATTGTCATTAGATACATGAGGTGGGTTCCTATGTCTACTTTGAAACACAACTTCATTAGGACTATATGTATTGACAATAGTTGGTTTAAAGCAAATTGATTTACAGTTACAGCAATCATTGTCCTTCCATTTTTATATACAAAAGTAAAAAATTTTTTGAGAAAAAAACATTTTACACAAATTAATGTAACAATACTAACATGTGAAATTATAGATACATTTAAAACTTAGTTTGTGTTTTTTTATATCCCTTTCTTCCTCGTGGATCAATTTTTCTACCTCTGGTTTACAACTGATTTGAAAGGCAAGTTTTTGTGAATTTTATCTATACTCAGTTCATACACTGAACTTCTAAGTTCACCTTTGAAATAATATATTTTGAACTAGAATTGGTTGTTAGGTCTTTTTGTGTCATAATGAGAAATCTTGACGTGGTCAAGCAATGGCTCGGAGAAATACTCGTCCCTAGTTGGGAAAGCCAACTTGACACGTGGTGTTACCAGAGCTGATGATGTAGGAAATATGTTCCCGGCGCCACAGCCCTGCGGTGAGCTGATGAATTGAGGGGCGTTTCGGTCGTCAGCCTAGGGGACTCTGGTTAACACTCCGTCACATATGATGGCGAGGCTGTAGGCCGCCTCACATGCCTTAATTAAATTACAAATTAAACACTTATGATGCTTGTGGAGTTATTTATTCCTTGCCACTCCTTAATGAACACGCACAACTTTAGTACAAAGCATGGCCTTAACGGCCCCGAAACGGCGAACACGTGGCTTTATAATGTGAAATGCGATTGCGTTAAAACTCTCAGATGAAAGTAACGTTGCTCTCCCCTCGGCACTATAACAAATAAAATTTATGAAGTGAAGTCTATTGCAGTGAATATGAGTTCAGCTTAAGATGTCGGCACCGAGGGCCTTTGCGGAGCGAGAGACTTACACGTCCTGATACGTTCAAGGGCTGAAGATAACTGGGCAGAAGTATGGGCCGACTTCCGCTACCTGAGTGCAGCGATGCCAAGCAGCGAAACGATGAAGCACAATATACACACACTAAAAAAAAGATTATGAGATGGAAGTGACATAAATTAAATTAGTGTAAGATAACATAATTTTTCCTTATACAAATGCACAATAAAACTGATTATATTAATCCTAAACATTTCCATTGTACCAGCCACAGTATTGCCAAGTGTAGATGTCAAATGTCCCTGTCTGTGGCTGTGTCGGCTGTCTTTCATGATGACAATTATGATATTAATTATATACACTGATACAATTAATAACACTGAATAGATACCCTGATGCAATTATGAACACTGATGCAATTAATAACACTGATGCAATTAGATATCCTGATTGAATACACTAATGCTATTATGAACACTGCTGCAATTATGAACACTGATGGAATTAATAACACTGAAGCAATTAGATACCCTGATTGATAACACTGATGCTATTATAAACACTGCTGCAATTATGAGCACTGATGCAATTATGAACACTCTCACTCATGCCCACAAGCCCGTCGGTGTGGTGTGTCTGGTGTAGTAGACACGACTGCGGCAGTCAGAGTGGGCACAAAGGAGCTCGTGAACGTGCGGTTCACGTCACTCTGTTACCATAACCTTTACATCTGTCAAGGAATTTTAGCTTGCCAGTATTTTCTAATGGTGCATCAAATGGATCTGCTTCCTCACATACAATAGTATTATTTTCTTTATTTGATGCTACATATAAACAATCGTTATGATCTAACTTTACCCAAAGTGTCTTTGTAAGTTCTACTATCCGTTTTATAGAATCATTCGGTATTGTACCTACAGTATGCAACAGCTTAGCTTCACAGTCTTCGTGGGAATAGGTCGTTACTAACGCGAACGCTTGCTTACAAATCTTGAATGTTTTCGTCACCAATGTACATTTATCAAAATCAGCCATACTTAGCTTCACATAATACTGTTTCGGGCATCCATCATGAGATAATCTGTTTCAGGGTTCAAGAAAATGTACTTGTTAACAAATGAATTTATTTTTTACAGGTAATGGGATGATTTTGTAAATATTAAATTCTAAATGATCGGTTACAGGTTATCTAAATACATAACATAATATCTCATTTTTACATTTTTCCATTAAATTTAAAAGTAGACTGTCATGAACAACACCTTCTGGAAAAGTGAAGTTGATTTCAGTAGGATGTATGAACTGAAACTTTTTGAATGAGTGATGATTTGATGGGGTGTTATGATTTGATGGGGTGTTATGATATGAGAATTTAAAATTTCTTGGAATGTATTTATTACCGCACTCAAAATTGAGTCATACTGAAAGAAAAGTGTTTCCACCTCTAGGTTTAGCCTACTCAAGTGTTCGTTTGCCCTCATTCTCAACTCTTGCTGTGTTAGTTTAGTTGCAATTTTCAAATTTATGTTGTTTATTTCTGCTACCAATTTGTCGAAACTATCACTTAATAGCTTTTGATTTTCAGTTAAGTCTTACGCTGTTCTATTTACTGTTTCTTAAGATGACTTCACAACAAAAATTGTCTCTTTGCTGCGTTTAACAAAATCTAACTGTTTGCACTCATATTTCGAAATTTTATCAGTGTAAAATCTGCCATCATCCTCATCAAGCTTGTCAAATATTACTTTACTCAACTGTACACAATTTAAATCATGAGGGAAAATACTCCTTAGTAGACCGATTATGTCGATCCGAAGACAAGGGCTGAGGGCTGCGGACTTATGGATCTGCCACCATTTTGGCATTTCCTGTTTTCCAACAAATTTCCCTTTTTTCCTCTAAATTTCTCATTTTTCCATAAATTTGTTACAAATGGGCCTGCTTCTTAATGTGGCTGACTGGAAGCCCCTAAAGCCAATTTTCGGACGGTTTGAAAGATTTGGGGGGATTTCTTAATACTTGTAGGCCACCACTCCCTCACCCCACCCTAGCCTAGCTCACCATGCCCCTTTCCTCTGCCCAATCATGAAAAATAAAATAAAAACCACAAAAAATATAAATAAATCTTAAAAATCGAGTAACATATAACATTAGATGCCCTTCAGTTGCTCAACCCACCATAACCACCCACTCACTACATCTCCACCCGACATTCTGGCAATTCTTATAAAATTTAAAAAATCTAAAAGATTAAAAAAATCGAGCAACATATAACGTTAACCTCATACTCACCCCTCCACACTAATCAACCACCCATCCCCTCACCAAAATCCACCCAGTCACAAAAACTCGGGAATGATCGAAAAAAATTGATTTAAAAATTTAAGAATATATCATGTTAACCCCGCACTCATCCCTCCACACTCGCCTCACCCCCTTACCACCCCCTAAACATAAAAAACAATACAAATCACAAAAAATCATAAAATAAAAATAATATATTTAAGGATGTACATGTAGGAGGTACGGGATTCGATGACAGGTGGATCGACTAAGCTCCCGACATGACCGACCCTCGCCAAGTCGACCAGTGTCCATATTGTCAGACATGTTGGATCCAGGTGACCTTAACATGTGACCTTCACATCCATACCCATGACCTTGAATGACCTTAAAATCAAAACATTCCAAAAACTCCCAAAACAAAAATTAAAAATTTAATAATTTATAAATAATATAAAAAATGTCCAGAAATGTTTTTAAAATATTTTTAATTAATTTTAAAAAACTTACATTTCTGGACAATTCCCCAGATCCATAACCAGTATACGACTGGCTTCACCAAGGTTTGGGAAGCTCGCTTTTCGAGGGCAGAACAGTGGTGCCATATTGGTTTAATAGGCATAGGATATGTCAAATCGAAAATCTGTACTTATAATCCGATTTTAAAATTTATATTCTAATTAAAAATATATTAGTTTTTAATATTTGTACTGAAATTATACCTATGGTATTACATAAACATGCAAAAAAAACTCATTCAGTTACTACATTTCCAGTCTCCTCTCTTGAAGTCTAAGTATTATATGATGCCAGAATATGTAAATTATTNATATGCAAAAAAAAAACTCATTCAGTTACTACATATCCAGTCTCCTCTCTTGAAGTCTAAGTATTATATGATGCCAGAATATGTAAATTATTAATTGTCTCGACTGTTATGTAGTTATAAGTATGCTACTTAGAAATATTATTTTAATATNTGTAGTTATAAGTATGCTACTTAGAAATATTATTTTAATATATATACATGTGACCAATCCAAGGCCTTCATGCGAGTAGCAACCGCCTGCCCAAGTCATATTATAATCATGGTATGGAACAGAATCTGCCATCACTTTTATAGGCATACTTAGCATTAATTGAAATACCAATAGTGCTAGGCCCTTAAGATTTGGAATGTATGGGGGTTTTAAACAGTCTTATCTCCTGTACTCCTCTTAAAAATCAACCCATCAATCTTTCACAATCTTTCCATAAAACTGCACCACAATAAGCACCATACACACATAAATCGACTCCAATCCACACACATATCCACAACAATTCACACACAAACCTACACACCAATCCATACCATTCCAAACACCAATCCACACACCAATCCAAACAAGAATCCTCAACAATCCACACACATCACAATCAGCACAATAAACACCACAATCAGCACCACACACACCACAATCAGCACCACACACCACAATCAGNACACATCACAATCAGCACAATAAACACCACAATCAGCACCACACACACCACAATCAGCACCACACACCACAATCAGTTCCACACACACCACAATCAGTTCCACACACCACAATCAGCACCACACACACCACAATCAAAACCACATGCACCACAATCAGTATCATGTGCACATAANTCCACACACCACAATCAGCACCACACACACCACAATCAAAACCACATGCACCACAATCAGTATCATGTGCACATAAATCAGCACCACATGCAATACATGCACCACCACATGCTCCACCACATGCACCACACTCAGCACCAGAATCAGCACCACAATCAGCTATCCATGCCAATCCATACCCCAATCCACATACGATTCCACAACCATCACAACATGTGCCACAATTAGCACCACATGCAACACAATCAGCACAAAATGCATCACATTTTACACAATCAACACCATATGCACCATAATCAGCACCATGTGCGCCACAATCAGCACCAAGTGCACCACATGCACCACAATCAGCACCAAGTGCACCATATGCACCACAATCAGCATCACATGCACCACAATCAGTACCACATGCACCACAATCAGCACCATATGTACCACAATAAGCACCACAATCGCCACTGCGATCAGCTATCCACACCAATCCACGCCAATCTAAACCAACTCACACACCAATCCAAACACCGAACCACAATGATCCACACCAATCCATACTCCAATCAACACTAACCCACTCACCAATCCAAACACCAATCCACACAAATACACACACCAATCCACACATAAATCCAAACACCAATCCACAAACCAATCCACACCAATCCTCACATCAATCCTCACACCAATCTGCACAAATGTCTCACCAATCCACATTCCAATCAATGCCAATCCACACACTAATCCACATATATCACCACACCAATCCAAACACCAATCCTCACACATATCCACCACGAAAAAACATACCAATCCACACCAATCCACACCAATCCTTACCAATCCAAGACAATCCTTCGCAATTTTCCTCCACAATCCACAGCAACCCAAACCAATTCTTTGTTCAATCCTAATCCTAGCATCAATCCGAATCCTTCATACTATCTCAATCCTTCGCAATACTCCTTCGCAATCCTCCTCCACAGTCCACAGCAACCCATGTCAATATTTCGATCAATCCCAATCTTTCGATNCAATACTCCTTCGCAATCCTCCTCCACAGTCCACAGCAACCCATGTCAATATTTCGATCAATCCCAATCTTTCGATCAATCCCAATCTTTCGATAAATCCCAATGGAACCTAGTTAGGTTAAGGAATCGTTATAAGGAGGTGTTTACAGCAATTCATGCCAATCCTTCGATCAATCCCATTCCTTTGAGCGATCTTTCGATCAATCCTTTGGTTTGTCCCCCACCCATATGTATAGAAATTACATTCGTTCGCCAAATATCTCCAAGTTTGTACATGTCGAAAGAATTAATGTTTGGTTTGCAGTCCACTATCCATGCATTTTTATACTAAAGCCTTTATTATCATTCCATATGCAAATCTTTCAATTAATAGTTGAGTGCTATTAACACCACTTTAAAATTATGAGGGAAAAAGTATACGACACACAAAGATAAATAATAACCAATTTTTATTNTGCTATTAACACCACTTTAAAATTATGAGGGAAAAAGTATACGACACACAAAGATAAATAATAACCAATTTTTATTATAATAATTTATTATTATTTTGTAATTACAATTTCAGAAGAAAGCAGTTCACCACATCATGCGATATATACCCGATCCTTCAGTTCACTAATGATTGAAGATATCTCGTTAATGTGCATGATATACCCGCGTTTTTGAAGGTCAATAAAATATCGGAGTCTATCAACAAGTTCATTCGGGTATTCGGGAAATAGGTAGCCAGTATTCTCGTCGTCTTCTTCCTTCTTCATATCGCTTGTTGCAGCAAATGTGTTGGAGGGGTGTATCAGTTCCACGAGAAAATCGCCATCGTCGTCTTCAGCACTATCACTGTCTTCATGTTCATTTTCATCAATGCTCTCTTCGTGGTCATCTTCACTTACTGTTTTGTATTCTATATTAAATTTACTTTTCTTCATAGAAGGAGTTTTATGCTCATCAGTATTTAGAGCCGACGACCGTTTATTTTGAAGTTCGTTCACTTCACTCGAAGGTCTTGCAAGTGTACATTATGCACAAATCGACTCTACTGCACTAATTCCATCTTTAACATTAACTGTCTCATCATAATCGCTTGTCAAATCGGTACCCATCGATGCAGCAAGAGGTATTGCTGGCAACACTTGCTGCATCGATGGGTGAGAAGGGGGTGAGGTGAGCATGGTGGGATGAGTGTGAGGTTAACATGAAATGTTCTTCGATTTTTAGAATCAATTTTTTTCGTTCATTCCCGAATTTTTGTGACTGGGTGGATTTTGGTTAGGGGGTGGGTGGTTAGTTAGGGTGGTGGGGTGAGTGTTATGTTAACATTATATGTTCCTCGATTTTTTAATTTTGTTTCAATATTTTTAAATTTTATAATAATTTCCAGAAGTTGTGAGGTGGAGATGTAGTGAGGGGATGGAAATGGAGGGGTCAGAAATAGAAGAGCATCTAATGCTATATGTTAATGATTTTTAATATTTTTTTAGATTTTTGTGATTTTTCTTGATTTTTCATTATTGGGGGGAAGTGGGTGGGGTGATCTTGGCTAGGGTGGTGAAGGGGTGTTTCCCTACAAGTATTAAGCAAGCCCCCAAATCTTTCCAATGGCTCAAAAATTGGCTTTAGGAGCTTCCAGTTAGCGAAATTGAGTCTGGAAAAACAGGAAACTTTGAGGGAAAAATGGAAATTCTGAGGGAAAAAGACCGATTTTAAGGGAAAAATGGTAGATTTTGATGGAAAAACAGTAAATTACAAAATGGCGGCGGATCTGCAGATCCTCAGCCCTCAGCCCTTGTCCTCACATCGGCGTAATCTATCTACTCTCCTTCGCTTCCAATTATTTTAACTGCCCTTTGTTATGTCCTTATTACAAACCTGGTTTTTTCTTTTTATTCTAATCTACTAAATTTCCATAATACTATTTGAACATAATGTTTTATTTTTATATGTAAGCTCATCCTTTTTACACAATTTATTCGTCTCCTTAACGTATTGTTTTATAGTTTCATAATTTTAATCTAACTGACTTATAGCTATAGATGTAACTAACCGCCATTCGGTATTATACAAATGTCCTTAACCCCAACAATCATAGTAGAGACCAGACGATTGTTCGATCTTTGTAATCTGATCATCTAATTTTGCTGTCGTTCCAATGGCCTCATTACAGATTTTCATTAAGGTAATCGCAATTCCTCTGTAACATATCAAAGTTTAAAAATAGTGTTTAAGTCTATTGGTGTGAAAATTGACTAGTTTATTCTTTTTATTTACAATGGTTACATTTACACCATTTATCTCAACAATTTTATATGGCCCGATATATTTGCTACAAAATTTCTTTGAACAGCCTCTTTTAACATCCTCGTCATACAGGAGGACCTTGTCACCAATTTCAAATAAATGTTAATTTAACTTTTTATAATAATTATTTTTACTTGTCTCTTTAGAGGTTATCAATCTTATCCTAGCTATCTTATACATTTCTTGCAACTTCGCCTGTTGTGCCTTACGATAGTTCTCATGACTGTAATTTAGCTTAACAGGGCCCTTATGTAAGACTCCAGGTATGTTTGGCAGTCTACCAAACATAATTTCATGGGATGTTATTCCAGTGTCTCGGTGCGGAGTGGTATTGTGAACAAAGGTAGCATGATTTACCCATTAGTCCCAGTCGGACTGATTACTAGCAATGGAATTCCTTTATAACTCGGTTAAAGTTATGTGCCACCTTTCTAGTGCTCCGTTGCTCTGCGGATGATACGCACTCATTTTGACTTTAGAAATATTTAACATTTAGCACACCCGTTTAAACAAGTCACTCATAAAGTTACTCCACTGATCTGTTAGCAAATATTGTGGTATTCCAAATTTCAATATTATTTAATTTACAAAATCACGCGCAACAGACTCAGCTAACTGATCTAGAAATGGAACAGCCACTGTGTATTTGGATAAACAATACTGAAATGTTAAGAGGTATTTGTGGCCATGTTTCAACTAATTGACCTACAATATCCATATAACATTTCTCCCAAACAATATCAGGTTGTCTGTGATTTCAAAAGACATTTTTATATATGGCCTATTTAATTTATTTTTCTGACAAGAGCCACACACCTTTATGTACGATTCTATGTCTGCTTTCATTCCCGGCTAGTTGTAATGCTGCTTAATTCTCTCGTAGGTGCGCACCTTTCCCTTATGACCACCTATAGCCGAATATTGAAACTTCCAAATAATTTCCTGTTTTTTTCTGTCGGAATTTCTCTAACCCTTTTGTCTTCTCACCCTTGATGTTCAACTACCTACACTTCATCTATCACCAACTTGCCAGAACTTGTGAATTCTCCAACATTACATATTCTTCTTAAGGCATCCACATGTTTTATGGTTTTTCCTGATCTGTATTTTATTTTATACGAGAATTCCTCCAATTTCAATCTCCATTTCAATAACGTAGAACAAGGATCCTTGACACTAAATACGTTGTGGTGACCCACTCTTCCGCCTAAGTCCGTTTTGCACCTCGTCACAACAAGAAGGTGCTGTGCACTACAAATATGTGCTTGTGCGCACATCAAAGGTATCAACCATGTGTTACAAAACATCCAAGCAACCTGAATGCACGTTCGTGCATCGTTACCCATTGTGACCCGTTGTAACACGTGCGCTAAAAAAGGGAAACCGGGAACAATGTCAAAACTTTGCATTTCTGCCAGCGTTGTGAATTTCACCAGGACACGCGTAAATGGGGACCTCAATCAATAGGTTCCTTGCAGAATAAAATGCTCATATATAATTACATACCAGACACTAGTCGTTACATATAAACAGAGATATTNTAGGTTCCTTGCAGAATAAAATGCTCATATATAATTACATACCAGACACTAGTCGTTACATATAAACAGAGATATTTGTTTCAAATCATGTAGTGAACAAGTGCAGACATTGCATGTTACTTTCAGGAGACATGAAAATAAATAAAGAAAGTAGGCGCACAGTTCACCTATTAATTAATGTAAAGTGTTACAATATGTGAAAGTAAAATTCATAACAACTAAATATTTGATATAAATAGTGCGACAACATCACAGGANGAAGTGTTACAATATGTGAAAGTAAAATTCATAACAACTAAATATTTGATATAAATAGTGCGACAACATCACAGGAAGTTCGGCTCAGGCCACCCCTTTGGCGTAATTAGGCCATCCCTTCGGGTAAGTCTGGCAGCCGAACATTAAACTCAATTAAAGGAAAAACCAAGTAAGTAATCAACAGCAATAGGCAAGACTCGCTAAAAATAAAATAAGATAATTTCTGAAACCATTAAAACTCTCACCAAACATATTTTTAAATCGCGGTTCAGATTTTAGTGCACCCATCTGGTGCATAGGCACTTCCATAAATAAAAAGAGGGATTTTACTGTATCGTGTGCAATGTAATATGTCAGTTGTGTCTTAGTTATAAGTGTTAAGTGCAACATTATTTATGCTCCACGTTTTACATTCCACCCGATTGTGAAGGACCGATCCGGCGACGCCAGGATTTTAAGTCGTCATCAGCGGCCTTACAGGTGAGTTCGGCGTCATGCCGCTCGAAGCACTTTAACATTTGTTTAACTTATTTAGCTTGCAATAGTTCATTAATAACTTAAACCTTCATTTCTAGCCCCGAATCATGCCCACTACTCTTACGACTCAGACCGGAGAGTATTAATAGTTTCAATCCTTGATGGCAGGAAGTCGTTAGCTCAACGGTGAAGTTTTGTGCACCATGTCGGCTTAAGTAACGTGGAGTGTAATTATTTCTGTATATAGAACTTAGTATTTTAAAATTTTTGCCTATACAGAACATATGACTTGTCTCTGTCATTTCACGACCTGACTGCTTCACTGCCATTCTAGNTTAAAATTTTTGCCTATACAGAACATATGACTTGTCTCTGTCATTTCACGACCTGACTGCTTCACTGCCATTCTAGGACCCTGCCTCCTCCTAGAAAGTGTATGTCTTAAGGTGTTTATGTATTCAAGTGTTCATGTATTCAAGTGTTAACTGTCTGATGGTATAATAATCGCAGGGTGTACGGAACGGCCAACAGTTNTTCAAGTGTTCATGTATTCAAGTGTTAACTGTCTGATGGTATAATAATCGCAGGGTGTACGGAACGGCCAACAGTTCCATTGACCACCGCGAATAAGATGCCAGTCATAGGGCTGGGTAAGTAATGGTCGAACACCCCTGAGAAAGACTCGTGCCGTTCCGAGGCAACACTGAGCGACTGGCGCCCTTATAGTCATTCCATCAACAAAATAATTTTATCATCGCAAAGGCCCTCTAATCTCGGCCGTGTGAAGTGGCGCCGCAACTAAGTAGCTTCGAACAACCACACAGGTTTGCGAACGCCATTGGATTACAGTGTAATTGTATTACAGTGTCAAGTGCAACAAAATTTTAACTGCAATCGTGAGTAAGAGTGTGAACATATGTGTAAATAACCATCCCAGCCCCGGTCAAACTGCAGTGCGACCAAACTACTCTAACGGGACTTAGTGAGTCCTTGCTACGCGAAACAAGTGGTAATACAACAACCGCGCCGGTGACAATGGAGGGTAAACCAACCTTGGTGGACTCTAGCTACATGTGTGGAAACTGTGGGAAACACACGAGTTGTGACCCGTATGCAAAACATGAACTTTCTGCAAATATTTGCAGTTCCCTACCTGTGTTTGACGCCTCTTATTTTGAGCATTCACCGAACCCTCGTACTCAGCACAAGCATCCTAAGTGCACGGGAGTGGGGTTCGAGTTGGCCCAGTGTCAGTGATGAAGACAGCCATACCACACGAGTTTCATCACTCTAGTAAAATGCTGAATGGTATAGGTCAAGAACTTTCTGTGCGAACCGTGCATGCGGCAACCAACCACCTGGTTGGGACCGCACATCCAACACCCAAAAATGAACGGACTAAAATGTGATGAACTCACGTGCGAGGCGGTAATTTTGCACGTCGCACAATGACAGACGTGCCCATGTAGTGCCCATGTGCAATGCATGCAACCTAACGAATGGAGATCGCATCGTGGGCATGTGTACGACTGCCAGGAGTGCCAAACAGGACCAAGTGAGTACCCACTCCAAGCCGCGAACACGAAATATGCGAATCCATTCCAGAGCAACGACTAAATTGCCACAATAACAAAACCCACGATTGGGCCGGGGACANCACGAAATATGCGAATCCATTCCAGAGCAACGACTAAATTGCCACAATAACAAAACCCACGATTGGGCCGGGGACAGCCACGCTGCGACCATAAATGACCATGCCCGTAATTGAACTCAAAATCAGCTAACTTCGAGACTCCACACGAGCACACTTCCAAGCCTTGCCAACCTTCTCTGGACACAGCAACGAGGATCCGCAGACATTTATCTAGGACTGCACAACCAGACTCGCCATATATTGGGTAAGTCTAGAGGAGTGGGTAGTATATGTGGGGAACCTCTAAGTGGGGAATGCCGGTAAATTATGGGGCGGTTTTGTAACCTATAATCTCACTTGGGAGTAGTTTTTGAGTAAATTCACCAACCATTACACAAATGAAGTAACCACATTACGCATGCAGAGTAAGTTGCATACTGAATTACAACAAGTGGACAAGGATTTAGAAATGATTGTCACACAGAAACTAACGATAGCCTCGCAGTTCTACTCACAATATCCTTCCAAAGACATTTTAGAAATCATTGTAGAGCAGGTAATACCAGAGTTTTAACTGGCCTTACGGCCGCTTATTTACAGTGGGACACACAATTTCTTGAGAACAGCTCGTTCGTTGGCTATCAAAGCGGAACACAACTCCCCTAACCACCGTGGGGTTCGAACCCGTTCAAGGGGACAAACAGCCGAACCTGTGCGATTTAAGTAATACTTGGAACACGAGGCAGAGATCGCAGACCTCCCAAACCCATGGGAAGAGAAAGATAAGCAATAGAGGGGGGGGGTGAAGACCAGCTGGCAAGTACATAGGGAAGTCGAGAACAGAAGGGACACAAACCCAGTGGACTCAAAAAACCTGTTCTTAGTGCAACCCAATGCAGGAAATGGGAAATAAAACGCCTACACCCTATCCCTACAATCTGTGCCCAGGTAACCAGCTCCACTGGCGAAACGAATGTCCCAACTACAACCAGCATCCGGCAGGAAACGGCCAATGAGGGTAGACCTGCATGATGCCTGCCATTCGCGATATCAATACCAAAAAGGACCTGGACAAACAATTCACTTATATAACGTCCAGTTAATACTGGGGCAAGTGTCCAGCAGGACTAACAGACTTGTGCGCATTCCTATTAGTATAGACAACCAAACCACGACCACACTAACTGATACCGCAGTGTCCCATAACTTCGCGCTTCAGAGATTTGTATGTGCAGAGAACACCAGGCCACACTGTAAATCTATCCAACTAGTCACCTGCAACAACCCAAGTGAATCAATTAGGAACATTAGCCTACAGGTCCAGGCCCTAGTCCTGGAATAAATCTGGGAGAATGCCATATTAGAAGTACCCTGGCTAGTAGAACAGGATGCCGTTGTGGAGACTGTGTGAGACCGAATACAGTGTGGGTGTACAGAGAGGAGGACAATGTATAATCTGGGTGGCCAGAACAAAGTAGAGAGCGGGCCTGTGCTGCTAGCAAAATTGGACAATGCGGTGCCCCAGGAATATCACACCACCAGTCAGCACGTACTCGATGAGTGGCAAGACGTGTTCGCCACGGCGGACCTGTTGATATATAATAAGGTCGTATAACACCACATTCCGACGACCCACGATTACCCAATTTACTCCATACCACCAGAGTACGGACCATACCAGCAAAGAATTTTTCGTGAGCAGATATACAAAACGCTCTGGGATGGGGTTATCGAGCAAACCAAGAGATGTTATAACTCTGCGAGAGCTCTCGCGCCCAAGAAAGATGGAAGTTGGCACTTCTGCATGGACTTTCGCCCACTTAACCAGGTGATCGTCAGTATACCCTCACTAGTTATTAACATCAGGGACTCAATGGCTATTTTGGGTAATGTGAGAATAATGCCCTCACAAGATTTATGCTCGGGGTACCGGTAGATACTGGTCAGCCCAGTAGACCCCCACTAGATGGTCTTCATGGCCCATGATGGCAGAAGTTTCCAATTCTGTGAAATGCCCTTCGGGCCGAAATACACCCCAGCCACATTTCAGAGCATGGTGGTGTGTGTCCTGGATGGCCTAGTAGGAAAATACCATAGCCTATCTAGATGACGTGATCATTTGGTCCAGCACCTGGGAAGAACATGCTTTACACCTAGCCATCGTCCTGGAAAGAAGCATGGCCCGGCTTCCGCTACCTGAGCACAGCCGACGCCACGCGGTGAAGCGATACACTAAAAAATGATAATGAGATAAAAGTGACATGAATTAACTTAACCTAAGATGACATAATTTTCCCTTAAACAAATACACAATAAAAATTATTATATTAATTCTAAATATTTCCATCGTACCAGCCACAGTACTGCGAAATGAAAAATGTCAAATGTCTCTGGCTGTGGCTGTGTAGACTGTCTCCGATGATGACATAAAATGATATTAATTATATACACTGAATAAATACACTGACGCTATTAATAAATGCCCTGATGAAATACACTGATGAAATAATAACACGGAATAAATTAGAAACACTAATGCCATTGCACTGATACTATTATGCACATCCTCACTCGTGCCCACAATATTGTTAGTGTGGTGTGTCTGGTGTGTGTACACGACTGCAGCAGTCATAGTGGGAATAAAGGGCTCGTGAACGCGCGGTTCACGTCAAGGGTTTATTGAAGTCTGGTTATGCAACACTGGCTCCTAACAGAAAATACTTTTCAATGTGTTGAATGCAACTTCTTGCTCTTATTCCCACACAAAAGGAACGTCTTTTCTGACCAAATTGTATAAAGGTTTGGCTATTTTGCTTAAGTCTGGAATAAAAGTCGGTAATAAGATGCTGGTACACAAAACATCTTAATTTCTTTGGCTGTCGATGGCCTAGGGTAGTATCGAACTTTGTTTACCTTTTCTGGGTCAGTTCAGTGATTACATGACCTAAATATGTCACTTCCGTTTTCAAAAATTCGCACTTGTCAGGCTGAAGTATGAGCTTATGTTCCCTCATCCTCAAAAATACTTCCATGTGCTTGGCATTGTGAATTTCTACCAACTGTTCATATATCACATCATCCGAGTAGACGAGACATTTTATTCCTATCAAACCCAATAACACTGTATTCATCAATTTGGCAAAGGTCGCTTGTGCTCCCTTTAGGCGAAACATCNTATTCCTATCAAACCCAATAACACTGTATTCATCAATTTGGCAAAGGTCGCTTGTGCTCCCTTTAGGCGAAACATCATTCGCTCCATTTCATAATGTCCTGAAAAAGTACTGAAAGCTGTCTTAAGTTGGTCGTCCTTGTTTATCCTAAATCTAAATTTGAGAAATATTAAGCCTACCATAATTGACAAAATATGTCGGCTATATTAAGGATTGGATAGGCCGTGCCTTTGATAATTTAATTCAGATTACGATAATCCACGCATACGTGCCATTTATGTTGCCCAGAGGCATCCATTTTCTTCTGAATTACCAGAATCGGGGCGTTCCACTGACTCTGGCTAGGTCGTGTACTTCCATCCCTTAACATCTGATTGTCCTGTTTCCTAACTTATTCCTTATGTATTTCTGGAATACGATAATGCCTTACATATATGGGTGCTGTCTATTTACTTGTCGAAATGCTGTGTTCGGCTGTTTTTGTATATGTGAGGTTATCACCTGGCAAATTGTAGATACCATTAAATTCCCTGCATATTTCTAATAATTGTTCCTTCCCAATGTGATGCAAATTGTCTAACCTATATACAGAGTCAAAAATTTTGACCCTTTTTGACTTAGTTTTGTTGTTAAGATGCTGTCGTGTTTCTAGTGGTAACTTTTATAACTCTCAAGTGGGAACCTCAACTAGTACCTCCTTTTCATTCGTGTTTATGATAAAGCATTCACCCTTACAATTTCTGGTCTCTGTCAGGTTGTTCCCCAATTACACGCACTTCATTAACTCACATTTCTGTATTAAACCCATCCCTTCATTCTTGTGTGTATTTGTACAATTTTTTCACATCTCTCCTGAACAACAATTTTTAGAGTTCCTGCATGCTTTAATTCTTCATAGAAAGGAATAACTTTTACCTGTATGCTTACAGTATGTGTTTCTGTATATTTAGAAAATCATTTCTTAAAATGCAGTCATACGCACATGGATCTACAACATGGCATTAATGCATAACACCCCCTGATACATTTAAATAGAAGTGTGGTGACACAGATCCTTTTATCACCATTAATTTTGTGGCAAACCCACTAATTTGATTTTTTTTTCAGCAGTATTACATTGTGCTAATACAATCTCATTTAAGACGCTCTGCTAAGTTAGGGTTAAATCAGATCCTGTGTCTTTCAAGCATTCAATCTCTCTGTTTACTTCCTGCAGTCATAGTTTCACTATACTTCTTAATTTTTGTTATCAATGCAGCATTTTTACTGTTGCNTTTATGTGTATTCCCTTGTCTATTGTAAGAGTTTTCATGTTTTTTTTTTGCCTTTGTGGATACTCCCTTCTATTTTTATCATTCGTACAATTTTTGTTATCAATGCAGCATTTTTACTGTTGCCTCCTTGGGGACACGAAGCACTGCTTATTCTGTCCCCCCATTAGTTTTCCTGGTTTCCCTAATATGACCCCTTATCACCATTTTTATTTTCTCTATACTCATTCGTTCCTATCGCTTCTTCACCTTCCTTCTAATCTGCGATCACTCCCAAACTTCTTCGCGAATGGACTCTTACCTCTCAGCGATGTCACTCTGATACCTTTCCTTATTCTTGTAACAATTCCTCTCACAATGTCCTTTCCTTCCGCACGAATAACAAGTAAATTCTCCCTTTATCATGTCTGCTTCTGCTACCTGTGCAGGGGATCCTTCCTTATCTCGCCTGTCTCTGTGGCAGCATTCTGCGCCGGTGTGACCATACTTGTGACAAAATGTACACTGTATTTACTCTATTTGAATTCTTTTTCTCCCATCTTTTTTTCTTATTTATTTTTAGAAAACACCTATCTGCGCTATGTCCTGCCTTTCCACAATGAGTACATTGTTGTTTGTGTGTAGAGGAAGAAACCTCCCCTGCATTATAGGCTGCTGGTCAAGCCCTTGGAGATAATAAATTAGACTCTTCTGCCAATGCTGCTTCAACAACTGTACCTAGTGTTTCAAACTGAGCCCCTTACTTCTAATGTCCATCTGTATTCTTTCATTCTCTAAACCCTGTACAAAACATGCCCTTGCTAAGTGTTGAATTAATGCTATCATACCGACTTCCTCTGAGTGTGTGCATATTCTCAAGGCTGCTTCTTTGAGTTCAGTTACCATGGCCTCGACTCTGTTTCCCCAGCTGGCTACCTACTCGTGTGTACCTTGATGTACATTGAATACTTTGCATGCATAGAAATAGAATGCTGTACGTACTGCATAGTTTTATTCTAACACCCATTTAACCGTCTCACATATGTTCGTTCTTTCTCTTACTAAAATTTTTGCTTTCACATCACCTACTATTTTTGATTTTACGAACTTTAAGAGAACTTCATGTCTGTCTGGGAGCACTAGTTTAAACGCGGTGTCGACATTATCACAAAACTCCTTAAGCTTTATTTATTACCTTCAATAGGTTGGTTTGGTTTATTAATCTAAGAGCCCCTGTGATTGATATGAAATTCTCACCGGACTCACTCCCCTCCACACTGTCAGCCATTATTTATTAATATTTTCCCACTTAATACACATTCACTGCCCTTTCTAGACAACAATATACAACTTCATAAATTTTCTAACTCCTGCCATTCTAATTCTTAACTAACCAAAACATATTTTCAAGCTGTAGGTGCGGTGCTCTACTTCGTGGCTCGCTGTATTTTTCTCAAGGGTGTCACCTTCCACAGACGCTGTCTTGGACTCTGCTGCGTTCCCCCTTGTCGTTGCTCTCTGAACTGTTGCTTTGCTCCAGCCGGCTCCCTCGGCGGCCTCCTGGACTCTGCGTTCTTCCCCCTTTTTCCTAGCGGAAATTCCGACTGATGCCTCTCTGATGTAACTTCTCGTTGTCGCTGTGCAAACTACCTTTGGAACACCTATCTTCGTCTTGTCGCTGCACTGCACGCAGAGTAGAAAGAGTCTCGGCGTTGCTATTATCTATTGGCACAGTCACAGTTGACTCTCTGGAAATCCTGTGTTTACTTTTCCTCGGTAAATCGGTCTGCCCTTATCTGTTTCTCTTGTCTGATGCAGGACAACTAAGAACTCTTGATTTTGTCCTCTTATTCAGTATTATATTTTATCTCTATTACTGCGACAATATTCAACATAATCATATTATCTTCCTGTTTTCATTTTATTTCTTATTCAGCAGTAGTCGCTCTAACCCCACACCTGACACCAAAATTGTAGTATCCCCAGCGGTAGAGTAGTCTCCTCAAGTTAGTTAGCGAGTGAGTGAGTGGGGAAGCGATTAAAAGGAACAACTTTTTATGTGCTGAATTAAACTTTTATAATTAGTTTTTCAACATGCACATTGCAATAGTATATACATAGTACTTGCAGACTTCACTTTCTTCTTGGCTATACATATCATTTTTCACATAATTTAACATACAACTTAATACTTGCCACCAACATGTGTGGCCGATACCTTGCGATCTACATACTGCCCTCCAGTATCCGTCCTCACCAGTCCCATATTGATTCCTTCTACCTCCTCTACATTCCCTTTAAGACCCTCTCATGTACTTCCCCACTCTGTGGAGGGGGTGGAGGAGAGGATCCCTCGAATTTTCTGAAGCTGAATGACACAACTGCCCTTCCCCACATGACACACACTTTTACAAATATCACATGATTCGCGTCACTGTTTGACGTCCTCACGAGGCATCTTGTTTGCCACTAGGAATCAACAATTTGTTTGAATTCTGACTGCAATACTAACAATTTCTGTTCCTCTGACGCACATTTTTTGTTTCAATCTTTACCACTGTGCTCGTCCCTCTCGTACACTTTCATACTTACATGCTACATATTATATTTAATTATTAATGCATGAATATGCGTATGAAATTATACATAGTTATATAACATTACCATTAGAATATTTTATATAATAAGAAAAACTTTCTCGTTCGAGTTTTTGATATTTTATTACGGATTTGGTTCACATGTGTATATTTTTTTTATAAACATTCAAAATCAGTTTCTATACATATTATAAAACTCAACGTCTCTCTGTCTGTCTGTTAGTGCGCTTATCACTCGAGAACCCCTAATCCGATTTTCGTGTTTTTTTTAATTCATAGCTATGTTATCTGGCCAGGTTTTAGTATATATTTTGTTACATAAAGTAACATAAGGAATAAGCAGTGACGATAATANATGTTATCTGGCCAGGTTTTAGTATATATTTTGTTACATAAAGTAACATAAGGAATAAGCAGTGACGATAATAGTGTATCAAGTCAGAAAAAAGTTTGCCGCCAGCACGCTCTCTTGAAATACGCTGTCTAAACCGTTAAATATGGAACACTATCATGTAGTAAAGAATTCTGTAGAATAAAAATACCTAAAAAAACTCCGCGGTAGCAATGTCTATCTATAACAGAGAAATACTAATAACAGTTTTTACCATTTAATTTCTCAGACGTCCAAAGAATCACAACCAAGCCTCTGACATGGTTCCAAGAGCATGCTATCTTAACATCAAAAAATGAAATAGTCGAAAACATCAATAAAACGATCCTGAACATGATTGAATCACCCTCCCGTATGTACACGTCTGTGGACACTGTTGTTGAAGAGGAAGACGCAGTCCACTATCCAACTGAATTCTTGAATTCCCTTAATCCATCAGGTTTGCCTGTTCACGCCCTTTCTGTAAAAATTGACGCACCAATCATGTTATTATGGAACATAAGCCCTTCAAAATTGTGCAATGGCACTCGCCTACAAGTAAACAGTTTGATGGATTATGTTATTGAGGAAACTATTGTGAGTGGCACCGGCACTGGTGAAAAAATCGTAATACCCAGAATACCCATGACTCCAGCGGATTTACCTTTCCAGTTTAAGCGTCTCCAATTTCCGATCAGGGTTTGTTTTGCTAAGACTATAAATAAGTCACAAGGCCAAACCTTGAAAGTTGCTGGAGTTGACCTCCGAAAGCCATGCTTTTCACATGGACAATTATATGTCGCATGTTCGCGTGTCAGTTGCAGTAGCAATTTGTATGTACTTGCACCAAATAAAAAAATTTGAAATGTTGTGTACAAAGAGACCCTACAATTAAATATGTGTCTTTAGATTACAAAAAGAAAAAATCAACAAATGACATTCAAAACATTAAAATGTAAAAAATAAAAGTATGTTTAAATTTAAAATATTTGTCTAATTATTTAACTCATAATTAACATAAGTAAAATTAAAATTTAATTTAAAAAAAAAACAATAATTCTGTAGTCCACGGAGCGGAGCCGCGGTCACAACTAGTAAATATAAAAACATTTTAATGAACGATTATAATTTTAAAATTGTAATATTTCATTAAATTTTGTAATTTATGTTCTTACTGAATCTTTTTTTTTTAGCAATAGTCTTCATGTTTATCTCATTTTTCTTTANTAAATTTTGTAATTTATGTTCTTACTGAATCTTTTTTTTTTAGCAATAGTCTTCATGTTTATCTCATTTTTCTTTAGAATAATATATTCGTAAACATCTATAACATGAAAATATTTTTACATTATATTTACTATTCTGTAATGAAATTAATTTTGAAAAATCTTTAATCCAAAAGTAATGATAATTATTTTAGTTTGTAAAATATAAAAAATTTATATGATTATCATTTTTATTGTTTGTTATTTTCAAAATATAAAATTTTTTTTGTTCGAAAGAATAAACTTATATAGAAAAACCAACTTGTTTTTCAACTTAGATATATAGTAAGTTTTCATTGGCATTTCAAATTTTTCTAAAATTTTATCAATTTCTAAAAAAATATTTTTATATTTAGAAACTCTATCAACANCATTGGCATTTCAAATTTTTCTAAAATTTTATCAATTTCTAAAAAAATATTTTTATATTTAGAAACTCTATCAACACGATTTGTTGCTGGGTATAAGCAGATTTTATATAATATAGAAAACATTTATTATCTTTATTTTTATCATTAATAAAAAAAATTTATTTTTTATTTTATCTGGTAATTCTATATATGATCAAGCATTTAATGGATTATATGTATTAATAGATATATGTAAACCGGTAACATTAGATAATGACCAACCATATTCTCTTTTTTGAAACATAGATATTTGTACTAGTAATTCTGTTTTTTGTTTTGGTGTACGACTGGGTGGCGATGCCAAGACATTGTGGCGAGGAATATCCCATTATGATATGCTCTGGGTATAGTTCCGTAGTGCGTTTGCACTATTGTTACAATTCAATAAAAAAAAAATAAAACATCTAATTTTAAAATTATGAATACACATAATGGGAAAAAAATTTCTCGTGATTTAGATGACAGTTTAAAATTTATTTTACCTGATATGTATATGTAACATATTGAAAATAATAATTTAAAAATTGTGAATAAAAAATGTTATTTTATTTGCTATAAAAGTTTAAAGGAAATAAAAAATGGACAATCTATGCATGCATGATATTCATTATTCTTTAGTTTAATATTTCTATAAATAATTTTAATCTATTTTTATAANTACAATCTATGCATGCATGATATTCATTATTCTTTAGTTTAATATTTCTATAAATAATTTTAATCTATTTTTATAAACTTTTCTTTGAATTTTTTTATTGAAACGTTCATTTTTTCCCGTCTATTGCTTCCCAGACACTGGTTTTTTAATAATTTTTTCATAAATATTTTTATTGGTTTTATATATATTTTTTTACATTTTTCAATAATTTTTAATAAGTATTTTTTTATTGATATTTTTATAAATAATATTTTAATGTTGGTCATTGACTTACATTTAATTAACTACATATAAACACATTTATATAAATTTTTATTTGTGCAAATTTTATGCCAATTTGTCTCAGTTTATTTTATATAGTTAGATATTGAAATTTTCAATTAGTAATTTTATTTTTTTCTTTCTCCATTGTCACTTGTATTTATTTTTATAAATTCTACATTGATGAAAAATTATCTTTTGCTTTTTCATATTCATGAAATAATTTTTAATCTTTGATTTCTTTGCATTTTGTACATTTTTCTTTCCAGCTTCTATGACANTTTCATATTCATGAAATAATTTTTAATCTTTGATTTCTTTGCATTTTGTACATTTTTCTTTCCAGCTTCTATGACAGTTTAATTCATTTTTTCTATTTTTTTTCTTCATTTCATTAAATACATATCTTTGTTTATTACAACAATTTTTACACCATGAATCATATTTATATAACTTTTTACCGAATTCGTCCACATTTTTTCNCTTTGTTTATTACAACAATTTTTACACCATGAATCATATTTATATAACTTTTTACCGAATTCGTCCACATTTTTTCTCTTTACATTTTGTACAATTTTTTTCTGTGCATTTGTCAATTGTAGAATTGTTTTCTAATTTGTTGTTTCTGTATATATATATCTTTTTCTTATTTTGAAAATTAGTTAAAAATTAGTACATTTTTACCTCACAATCTATATTTGTCTAATCTTTTTCTGAATTCGTCTATTTTCTTTGTTTCTTTACATATAGTAGAAGTTTTTCTGTATTTTTATACATTTTAATATTATTCTCCACTGTAGTTTTGATATATTATGTATACCTTTTTTTAAAAAAATATTTTTCTAGACTAGTTTTTTTTTNTTATTCTCCACTGTAGTTTTGATATATTATGTATACCTTTTTTTAAAAAAATATTTTTCTAGACTAGTTTTTTTTTTATGAAAATTGATTATATTTTCATGAAAAAATTGGTTGAAACCATTTTTTTGAGTTTCCACTAATTTNGTTTTTTTTTATGAAAATTGATTATATTTTCATGAAAAAATTGGTTGAAACCATTTTTTTGAGTTTCCACTAATTTTGCAAAAAGGATTTTATTTCGTGCCAATTTTTATGAATTGACGAAAATTTGTATCAGTTTAATTAATTTTTATCCAAAATTGGAAAGGAAATTGGTATGAATTGTGTTTAATTTTGTTAATTGTTAAAAAGTTAATACATTTTTGATGAAAGAAAATTTTTTTTTAAATTGAGTAACTTTTATGAAAAAAATGTAATTTCTTATTTAAAAATTGAGTGATTTTGATGCAAAATTGAGTGATTTTGATTTTTAAAAAATTTGTAATAGTGATGGAAAATTGAGAGATTTTGATAAAAAATTGTATAATATTATTATTTTTTTAAAAAGTGGTTCAGCTGTCTTATAAACTATATACTCAGGCACTTTTTCAGTGATAACACTCAACAGTCGATGCATCAAGGTAGGTTTCTTAGAGGAAGATGAAGGGGCCTGAAGTAATGCCTCTACATGTACATTAACAAGAAGTTCTCGTAACGCTCCACAAGCAATTTCCAAACAACTTAGAAATTAGCCTCAGACATACTAGGTAAAGACTGGCCGTACCAAGAGGTTCCCCACTAAGTGCACCAGGAGAAACATCGCCGTTATGCGACACCACAGTAGCAATCAAGTTAGAAAAATTAGACTATTGCTTGAGGTCACCATCGAAAATAGGCAAAGTGATTTTTGGTAATGCTACCCTTGAACTGTGTGCATTGGTGCCGGCAGTGATTTGAATCTGGCATTTAGACTCATCTGCGAGGGATTCTAAAATTTCCATTATGAAGACATATTTATCTTCAAACTCTACCATGCTCTGCAGCATTTAAATAAGGCAGCTTATCAGCTAACAATTGTACAGCGATAAAATCAACATCAAAATTCTCGCAGACTTTAGGCAAGTCCCGGGTGGTAGCAACAAACAAATTCCGTTTGACTGGCTCATTCATAACAATCTGGGCGAGATCATGGGTGCGCTTGCGGCAACTCTCTGCCTAACGAAGACGTCTTGTGGCTACGAGAATTAAACAGCTCACAAACAAGGATCAGACGAGAAAAGGAAATTACGACGGCAGCCACATAACTACACTAAAAAAAAAACATGAAAATCGTACTTGGTATGAAACAAAACATGATTGTGAATGCTGTCAAAAGTATTCGAAGAAACAGCAGAGAACAAAGTCATACAGCATTAACAGGAAATGCCTAAAACCTTTAACAATGAAATACGAGCAAGAAACTGCACGAAATACCAAGCGCGCGTAATATAGTTCACGCAAAGAACGAGTCACAGTAATGTCCAGGTCAAATGAAAGACTTCCAAAAATTCATGGCGCCTTTTTTGGGCTAGCTGCACTTGCCGCTCAATACGTGCGTGTACTTGAACGACATTTGGTGAAAGCCTAAGGCAATCACGAAAGATAGGCAGGAACAAAAGATTGGAACAAAGAACCCAATCGCTGACACGTAGACACAATGGAAACATAGAGTGAAAGCGCAGCTACATGCACACAAAGGAACATGGCAGACATTAAAAAAATTAACTCCAGGAAATGTTATTGATCACTTTGTCCGCGGCGTCCACAAAGTCTCTCCTTGGCGATGAAAACTTGTTTTGTATTATACTCGAAGCACATGCACACCAAGAAAACTGCAGCGCGCGCGTGTTTTACCGTTAACACAACGAACAATGCAACAACGAAAACGTGCACTAAAAATTCGACGCCAGAAAATATCCGGCCCAGAGGACCAAAAATGTTGTGGCGAATTTAACACTACTAAAATCAAGTTGCCACTAGAGGACTATACAACGAATATCAGCGAGAATACGACCGACTGGCGGCAGCTGACGACTCAACTTACCGCCATGATGTCCAACACGAGCTGTTCTCTTCTTCCTGTAGCTCAGGACCGCCAACTCTTGAGACAGCGTTGACAATTGACGAACGCGCACCAACTAAAGCGGGCGGGAAATTTAAAATTATTCCCGTGAAAGTATTAATAGGTTAGTAAAAGAAACTACACAAAGTTCTGCAGTGAAATTACTACTGATCTAAAATTTTATCCAATTCATATTTAGAAGGTCACAAATCCATATTTAAAAGGTCACAAGTCCAAGCATAATCCGAATTCGAACACACGAACTTAATTTCCCGCCCCTTGTCCGAAGGCAGCGTAGTTATCCACTACGCTAGACGGCACAACGTATATGGTTAGCTCATTATAGGATATATACAGTATCAGACAGACGGATACGTACGAGAGATACGACTGCTTGAAAATATACTAACTCGTTTTGAAAACATATATTGTTTTTCTGCGGCCTTGAAGTAATTTGCAAAGCGTGAATGAGTTCCTAGTATACATAAGAGACTGTTTCAAAGTGCCAGTCTTTAATCACAACAGTTTTAGTTCACGAGGAAATCAAAACTCATGAAAACTATCCGCTATTTTCTTTTGCTGCTTCAGACGCAAACGATTTGCGCAGTACTTTTTCCCGCGTTAAGTTTGCGGCCGTTTTTATCGTCGGCGCAATCTTTGCATTCGCAAAATGAATGGTCGTAATAAGCAATAAAGCAAAACTGCGTTGATGGCCTGTTTGCGATCACTAACCCTCTTTGCATTTCCTTGCGTTGCGGTCATAATAGACCCGCTGGCCTAGTACAGCGCGGCCGTATGACACGAGAGCTCGACAGCGGTGTGGAAATGTGGCAACGCTGCACCAGATATCGGTCGTTCTCCACCCCCTCAGGTACCAACTAACTGCTCTTGTGAATACGTGCTCCATTCTGTTGTCCATGTTTGATTTTTATTGGTAGGAGTGCTTACAGTTGAAGGACTAAGTTTCGCGTACAAAAAAATGTCATCTTACGAAGAAACTGAGAACAAACACTTTCTCATCATAGTTACGAGCTTTGTTAGATATTCATGTATGTGAATTGCACACACAGGCCAGTGTCCGTTAAATAAGTAGGGAATTAGTTCAGCATGGCTTATAACAATGTATCTAAACAGGTTAAATAGTTTTTACAAAAGTGTTTTCACCAACTTTCGGCAACTTCATAACCGATTGTTTATTGCTTACGACTAAAATTCAATTTGGATATGGATTATATAATATATTAAAATTGGTGAGATGAGATGAATAAAAGCAGAAGAGAAATAAAATAGTTCTTGACTTAAAAAAATAAGAATGTAATTCACAGCGAACTTTTAAAAATTGTGTGGGAAAACGAATATCGAGTTAGTACTAAATATTTTACAGACACACTACGTTAGAAACTGAAACAAAAAAAAACAAGGCCAAATAATATTCAGTACTAAAATCTCTGTCACAGAGTGTGTCTGGCCCGAAAGGGGAGTGTCACGCCCTTCGGATGGGAACGTTTTTACAAATTTCACTTCGAAAATTACAGATTAGCAATTGCTGCCTTTTAAAGCAGTTTACAAATAATTAAAATTAAAATAATTTCATTAAACTGAAGGTCTGATAAGTGTATTTCTAATCTCTGACATATCTGCATAATCAACAGAATTCTGTTTTAACAAAATGAAAAGTAAAACTTTTTAAAAATAACATTAATTATAAATATCCACATATTAAACCTCTTTTAAAACATTTTAAACTCCCTCCATTTGTAAACCCTGCTATGTAAAATATGTGCTCAAATATAAAACATAATATTTTATCATTGGTAAGCCCTTCCTAATTATAGAAGCAGAAAGTAGTTTCCGGGACCCTTATAAACGTGTGGTAAATTTTTCCATATTGATTTGATCAGAACCTAGATAATTTAGCTTCTGCAATGCTGAATGTCAATAAATTGTTTCCAGATATGTGCTATAATTTCCATTAACTATACACCATGTCACAAATTTAGATATGTAATATTTTTAACACATTATTTCAATTTTAAATTATGTTTTCCGTTAAATGTTGTAGGTTTATTCCATTTTTAAGAATTAAGATGTGTAAGTGTGCGTCCACCTCATATGTGTATATGTATGTGTGTGTGTGCATATATATACATGTATATATAGTATAGGTTATCATGAAATCTAGGTACAAACTTTCTGAAATTAATCCTTATGGAAATTGGAGTGGAAAACACAATACAACCTCGACCTAACGTGATTGTTAAAGGTGAGACACATCTCTGAAAATTGTAAATTAAGATTAGTTCTTTGTAAAATGTCAGAAAATATGTGAGATGAAGGGAAAAATTCGTAAACATTGTTATCTTGATGTGATATTGGCCATCATCTGTGAACATTTGACGGGTGATAACATCTCCCGTCATTAGGAAATTAGAGAATTATATGTTATTACCAAAAACAAGTGTTATCCGTAGCTGTTTATTGATAGTTATGCCAATTATGCTTCTTCTATTCTAGAGTAGCCAGGAGAAAATAAAGGTGTAGAAGGGGTCCAAAGTGATTCAAACCTCAGAAATTAAAGTAATATTAATAAAAGTATGCGCCAAGATAAACAGGTGGTTTTACCTCTATGCGGGGCAACGAAGAAGTGTAGTAGTGAAATATGTTTACACTGTAGTGCCGAAACTCAGCAGCATACGAAAAATAACAAACGAGAATTATTATTTCTGGAAATGTGTGTGCACTGTAGCACCGAAATTTTAACCACTCGATATAGTGTGTGTATGTATGAGTGTGTGTATGTATATATATACATATATATACATAAATATATAGTGTGATTCTAAAATCATGGGACAAACATTGAGGGGTGGTAGAGCTCACTAAAACAAGCAATTATTGTATAGGAATATATGGGCGGAAGTGACGCGTTGAGGCACAAACACATATATAACACATGAAATGCAACACAGCGTTTATTTACAACGTCGCCGCTAAATGCCTTTTTACAGCAATGTTTATAATAATTGCTCAACAGCCGACAGTAATGCAAGCTTGGTAGCGTTGGTGGAGTGAGAGGCTAACATATTCAAATACGCCGGGTATTTCACGCACTGTGCAGCCGCACAGGATAGTCGAGCGACGAGGTCTTCAATGGAATCAACTGGAGTCTCGTAAATTAGGGCTTTCAAATGCCCCCATAGGAACAAATCGAGACTCGATAAATCTGGCGATCGGGGTGGCCGTTAATGTGTTATGTTTTTGTGTTTGTGCCTCAACGCGTCACTTCCGCATACATATTCCTATACAATAATTGTTTGTTTTAGTGAGCTCTACCACCCCTCAATGTTTGTCCTATGATTTTAGAATCACCCTGTTTACACACACACGTATGAAGATATTTTTGTAAAGAATTTAGCATATATTATTCATACGAAGATGTTGTTGCAGCTTTAAAAGCAACAGTAAAGCGATATTGTAAAAAAAAACTGATTTAGGTGCTATTTTTAAAGATGATCACTTCTAATCGTTAGGTACATTTTTTTAATATTGCCTGACTTATAGATTTTCAAATGCCTGCTTCTTATAATCTATGTGTGCATTTTCCTTGTAAGCTGTGTGGCTGGAGTGTCCCACTAGGTAGAACTTTATTGTCAACCATGAATATTTTATTGTTATCAATAGGCAACAACTTATATCAGCTACAAAGAGAGTAAATTGATTAGTGGTATTAAGAGATCAAATTTTGTCAATGTCTGCAATTTTGCAGTAGAGCCGTTCTCCTTCGTGTAACTAATAGCATAAAAGATTATTTAACTGCATTTTTTTTCTGGTGTGCACTACATAATTTTGAGTTTACAATAAATGTTAAACGTCAAAACAGTAGAGTTTAATGGCATTAGAGTGATAACTAAGACACATATTTAGTATGTTCATTGAAGTTAACTATCCCAGTGTTATTTCGATGGAGTTCGTTTAATATAATATGTCACATGTGCACCTCTTAGAAAATTACCACTCAATTTCAGCTTCCTTCAGTTCGTGCCACACAACCACAATAATGTTAGCAGAAGTTTTGCACCAGAGCTGACAGCAGTTGCATGAACTGTGTTCCCTGTGTGAGACGAGCACACCAGCAGTGTGTCATATCAGGAGAGTGGTGTGACCAGCGGTAAGAAATCTTCACGTGTGCGCAATGCATGCCAGAGCTGCCACTGCCACGCCCACCTGCCACCATGTAAGCGAATGTGTCAACAACAGCACTGCCACTCGCTCATTTCACACATCTACTCCAGCCAGCCATTGCTATGGCAGGTGCTGTCACAGCCTTGCCCACCACACCACGTGCTCCCACCCGATGAACTACCATCACAGTAGCCACAACAACCCCTGCCAGGTTACAGTTTCTTCTCACCTACTCCAGTTTATCCAATGACTGAGCTAGCAGACTCGGGCCCTACAGCATGGATGAAGAGAATTGGCCCAACAGTGTTGGTGAACGACTGGGTGGTGATGCCAAGGCATGGTGGAGAGGAATATCACATTATGGTATGCTCTGGGTATAGTTCCGTAGTGCGTTTGCATGCTGCTTCGCCGGCACCTTCACTTCGCCACGAGCACGCAGCCAAGTCATTCTGGAAGAACAGACATCAGACGAGTCACTGTACAATTTCGTGACCCACAAGGTGAGCCTCATCTGCACCTACTACCCAGAACTCATACTCAATGACACCTTCGAAGTGGTGGTAAACACCGTACGCGCAGAGGACCGTGCTGCCCTAGCACCTATCAGCCACTCTTCCGAGCAGAATTTCGTGCAGACCGTTGTGCTACTCAATGCCAGAATTCCCACTCCGCCGCGCCACAACCACGACACCGTGCTTCCGCGATGCGGAAACCAGAGACACTTCAAAAGCTCCAACGTAACAACAGATGTGAAATCCTCGCCAAAAAAAAGTGGATAAATTGTCGCCCATAAACTCTGACTTTTCCATTCTATTGTCGCCTGTTCAGATCTCCAGACTTTATTTAATTGCTACTTATTGGAACTCTCATCTGCCAGTTTTGAACATCGCCATACTTCTAAATTCCCCTCTGTTCAGACCATGTCAAGTAGGCTCATTAGTTGCATCGATAACTTCTTATCTTCTTGTTATTGCTTTGAACGTGTTTCTTGTAGGCCGACCACTACTTTATCTGTACCGTATTAAATGAGTACGGGCACTTAATAGCAATGATTTTTTTCCGAGAGTATAATTTTGTACTTAGTTTCAGCAGATGTATATTGGTGCTGGGGAACCTTTGGAAATGTAATATGTAAGAATAATTTAATTTAATTTTAACACAATATATTTTGAAGTGTTCTACATCAAAATATACTATATTGTTTTCATTCGGAAATTAAACGTAGAACCAGTAAACAAAATACTTTTAACTTTTTAAATTTTTTTATAAATNCACAATATATTTTGAAGTGTTCTACATCAAAATATACTATATTGTTTTCATTCGGAAATTAAACGTAGAACCAGTAAGCAAAATACTTTTAACTTTTTAAATTTTTTTATAAATTTTTAATATGTAACATTTTTATTAGTTTTCAAATAAATTTTTAATAATTTTTATAATTAGTTTACATTTAATAAATATTTTTATAGTTTTTAAATGTATTGTTTTTTTTAATGTCAAAGTTACTGGGTTCCAGGTCAAAGGTCAAGGTCACCGAAATCCTAAATGGCTGACGAGATGGACACCAGCCGACCTGGCAAAGGTTGGTCGTATCGGGAGCTTAGTCGTTCCACCCACTATCGAACCCCGGACCTCCTGTGTGTCTTCAATTTTTTATATATTTTTATATTTATTTAGATTTTTGGAGAATTTTGCTATTGTTTGGGGTTCAAGATCATTCAGAGAATCACAGGCATGGGGCCAAAGTCAAGGTCGTGGGTCAAGATCAATGTGACCCAGATCCAATATGGTGGTCGAGTGATGTAACATGGTGCCCGGCTGGCACCTGGTTCCTATCCCAGATCTCATAATGCCCGTATCGGTCAAACCTATCTACTTACATAACCGGGCATATCAAATTGAAGATTATTTAATTGGTCTTTTATATCGAAATTAAATGTTCTTGTACCTTAAGGGACAGCTTTTTCTAAAAATTGCTAATAATTAAAACTAATATGCGTTAGTAGTATAGTTATGCTGGTTTTTTTCGCATGATTCATTAGTAGGAGCCAGAAGCCATCCGCCATCTATGATAATGTCACCTTCTGCTCTGTCATTCTGGTCGGCCGGCGGCCATCTTTTCCGACAAAATTACTTGTTTTACCCCAAAAATCACTCCCGAAATCAGTTATTTTACCAAAAACTCACTTTTGTGGCCAAAATATTTCCAAAATATGGAAAAATTAGGAAAGCGGATCCGAAGCTCCTCGAAGCAAGAGTCGAAAAGTCCTCAGGCGAGCAAGAGCATTCGAGGCTCTTGGCGGAATTCGCCGCTTGATCCTAAGATCAGTGAAAGAGGATTCGAGGCTCAGAGTCAGGTCCAGCGGACCAGGGAGAATCACAGGACATCGCCCCTCTCCCCGGCCAACCATACTGCACCACCTACATCCAAACCTCCCTTCCTCCACCCCACCTCCTCATCCAACCCTTCTTCACCTTCACCTCAACCCCTATCCAAACACACCCCTGGCTATTATTATAAAATTGCAAAAATTCTCAAAAAAAATTTTAAAAATTGAAGGACATATACTACTTAACTCACACTTATCCTATCACCCTAATCATCAATCCCTACCGCCATCTACTTACCTACCAATCATAAAAAAACAAGAAAATTCACAAAAAATCTAAAAATTATTTTAAAAATCTAAGAACATATTACATTAACTGCACACTCATCCTGCTACAATCAACCAACCCCACTCCATTCCCACCCCTAAAACTTATTGTAAAAAATCCCAAAAAATAAAAAAAATTCTAAAAATCGAGGAACATATGACATTAACCTCACACTCACCCCACCACCCTAACCAACCACCCAGACCCTCCCCATTACCACCCCTTGTAATTATTATAAAAAATCGAGAAAAATAAAAAGAATTCTAAAAATCGACGAACATATAATGTTAACCTCACACTCATCCCACCACCCTCACCTCGCGCACTCTCCAACCTAACCTCCTAGCAGTTATTATAAACTCAAGAAAAATCTCAAAAAAATTTAAAACTCGTGGAACATTAAATATACACCACTCAACCTCCTCCTGAAACCGTCAACTACTATCCTACCTACCCACCTTCCAATAATAAAAAATGGAAGAAAATTGCATAAATATTAATTCTAAAAATAAAGGAATATCTGACATTGATGACCACCGACCTACATGTTGTTTGTTTTTACCTTGACATTGACCTCAATGACCTTAAAAACTAAAAATGGAGACAAACANCACCGACCTACATGTTGTTTGTTTTTACCTTGACATTGACCTCAATGACCTTAAAAACTAAAAATGGAGACAAACATTTAGAAATCGAAATAAACTAAATAACGTTTAGGAATATATTACATCACTGACTCCAACAACCATGTTGGATGCTGCTGGCCTTGACCTTGACCCCTATAATCTTAAACTCAAAAATTGAGAAAAATGTTAAAACATTTAATAAATTAAAATAAATTGTGGAACATATTACATGGCTGACTCCGACCCACATATTGAATGTTGACAGCCGTAAGCTTGACCCCATTGACCTACAACTCGAAAATTAAAAAAATTATTGTGGAAATCTTTAAAAATGTAAAAATTGTTGAGGAAATAATTTCATATCTCTTAAAACAATCCAAGTTAGATGTGTGTGACACTGGGCGTTCCATTCTCATAAAGATTGCCGAACACACCTATTCCCTATAACAGCAATCAGCATGTGACTGAAACCACACCTCTATATTTCGTTGCCTATATAGCTGTCCAATCCTCCGACCCAAAAGCGAATTATTTACTTCGTATAACACACATATCTCCCACCCCCACCCATGCCGCAGGCCATCACACATTTCTTCGCTCCACTTCCCTCGCCATTTACTAACCATATCTCAGCAGCCATCAACATCGATGCAAGCTACAAACCCATCACCCGACTCTAGCCCCACCCACTAATGACTCTCCATAGTTCGTCCTCTTCACAATCCACCCACTCTAACACGCCTCGTCGGTCTCTCATTGTGTCATTAGCATTAACTATCTCGTCATAATCGCCGAGCGAATCAGTACCCACCGATGCAGCAAGAAGTATTAACAGCAGCACTTGTTGGCTCTCAAAAATACGAATCCCTGCAGTTCTTGATGTGNCACCGATGCAGCAAGAAGTATTAACAGCAGCACTTGTTGGCTCTCAAAAATACGAATCCCTGCAGTTCTTGATGTGCTTCTTCTAAGTATCACATTGCATAAACTGCATATAATTGTTGTAATGCTTCATCGTGAGAGTTTCCTCGTCGTCTGCGAACATTTTATGTAGTGTATTAACATGAAATAACGAAGTCAACACATGCTGTCTCGAGTCAAGCAAAGGCACATTACCTCTATACATACTAGTGTGACTCATTAAATAATCGCTTGTATTAAATTTTGTTTCACAGTTGGTACATTATATTTATTTGGAGGTCGGTCCTATTCACTGTTGAATTTTGAATGACGATGAGCAGGATAACTTTTTCTGGACATCTTTTGACAATAGCAACATGGTTTTCAATGTAATTCTCTTGCATTGGGACAACTTACATTCATAGAGGTAATCTGTACAGAAGACTTCGTACAACCATTGGTTTGTGCCATCTCCACAAAAAAAAACCTATGTCCTTTCCTAAGTGGCAACATGTGTATCTACTCAGTTTAGCTATTGCACTANGTTTGTGCCATCTCCACAAAAAAAAACCTATGTCCTTTCCTAAGTGGCAACATGTGTATCTACTCAGTTTAGCTATTGCACTATACAGATTGGGCATAAAAGAANTATGTCCTTTCCTAAGTGGCAACATGTGTATCTACTCAGTTTAGCTATTGCACTATACAGATTGGGCATAAAAGAATACCCCAACTTCGAATATCTATGATATCAAAACCAAACAATCTACAACCTTGATTTGACCAATGAAATAAACCGTCGAACCATGAAGTTTGTTTACAATACATTTATAAATGTTCAATGTGACCACCATGAGTGGCCCGAACGACATCTNGTCGAACCATGAAGTTTGTTTACAATACATTTATAAATGTTCAATGTGACCACCATGAGTGGCCCGAACGACATCTGCGCGATAATCAAACTCGTTCCACACTCTTGTCAGTATGTCCGGTGTTACCGCATTGGATGGTGTTCGTAACTCTCGGTTTGAGGTGATGAGGGGGAAGCGAGCTCGGATTCAACACGTCAATGTGAAGGGGACGCTCTGGTGTTTCCTTTATGTTCCGAGAGATGACACTGGTAGCGTCTGTCGTCACACGATGAGCATGTGTTGTGTGTTAGTCCGCATCACGATGGCAACGGAACAACAGAAGGCGTTCTGTGTTATTCAGTTTGCTAAATGCAAATCGGTTACGACTGTTCAACGTGAATTCCGTCGCAAATACGGACATCGTCCTCCCAAAAGGTGGAGTACCATAACGTTTGTTTTGTCAGTTCCGTGACACAGGGTGCCTTTGCAAAGGCACGTGTGTCCGAAGAGAATGTGTAACGGATTCAACAAGCGTTCCTTCGCTGTCCGAGAAAATCAACTCGACAAGCTAGCTGGGAAATGCAAATCCCTCAATCGACGGTATGGACAGTGTNGTCCGAGAAAATCAACTCGACAAGCTAGCTGGGAAATGCAAATCCCTCAATCGACGGTATGGACAGTGTTGCGAAATCGATTGTTGTACAAACCAACCAGGTTACAGCTTATACAGGCTCTTACCGAAAGGGACAAAGAACTGAGACATGATTTCTGCGCATTCGTTCATACCCAGAACGAGGTAGACGATGCCTTCAAGTCTAATCTAGTTTTTTGCGATGAAGCGATGTTCCATACAAATTGTAAGGTAAACCGGCACAACGTGAGGATATGGGGTCAGGAGCCTCCACATGAAACCACCGAACACGAGCGTGCTTCCCCCAAAGTGAGCGTGTTTTGCGCTGTATCCAAAGACACTGTTCTCGGCCCTTTCTTTTTTTACGAGCCCACTATTACTGGAACCCTTATTTGGACATGCTTACAGAGTGGTTGTTTCCTCAGTTAGAGGAGGCGGCGGGGGACTTCATTTTCCAGCAGGATGGTGCACCACCCCATTGGCACCTAGCTGTTCGCGGATACCTGAACGAGACGTTGCTGCAATGCTGGATTGGTCGAGGAGCAGCTAGTGACCAGGCTCTTCATCACTGGCCCCCAAAAAGCCCGGATCTTACCCAATGCGATTTTTTTCTATGGGTGTACATGAAAGATCAAGTTTTTCGTCCACCATTGCCAGCTAACATTGACGATCTCAAAACGATAATTACCTACGCCATCCAAACCGTAACACCAGGCATGCTGACAAGAGTGTGGAACGAGTTTGATTATCGCGTATATGTCGTTCGGGCCGCTGGTGGTGGTCATATTGAACCGTTATGAATGTATTGTAAACAAACTTCACGGTTCCACGGTTCATTTTATTGGTCAATCAAGGTTGTAGGTTATTTCGTTTTGATATTATAGACCTTCAAATTTGGGGTATTCTTTTATAATCAGCCTGTATACTTACTAACACATTTTATCAGTGAGATTTAAGTATTTTCATGCTTCCATTTAACCATCAATTTTAACTAGTTACTTGATCACAATTCCATGCAGTTATATCTTCAACAGTTTCTTCCAGATAAGTTCCCTCCTTAGATTGAACTCTATTCACACTTAAAGCAGGCAACTGACTACTGCCAGATCGACCTCTCACAGGAGTGACCTCTAAATGAAACCATAAATTACCCCTAATGACCCCTAAATGACAAATGATGACTGCTAAATGTCCCCCCCTGCACCACAAATAACCCCACCTGCTCTGCATATGACCACTCCTGCTCCACAAATGACCACTTCTGCTCTGCAAATGACCCCTAAATGACCCCTCCTGCTCCGCAATTACACCCTCTGCTCCGCATTTGAGCCTTCCTGCTCAGAAAATTACCCCTCATACTCCGCAATTAACCCCTCCTGCTCTGCAAACATTTCCTTATGCTCCACGAATGACCTCTAAATTACTCCTCCTGCTCCGAAAATGAACCCTCCTGCTCCACAAATGAACCCTCTTGCTCCACAAATGAACCCTCCTGCTCCACAAATGAACCCTCCTGCTCCGAACATGTCCCCTAAATGACCCATCGTCCTCCGCAGTAATTGCTCCTGCTCCACAAATGACCACTAATTGACACCGTCTGTTCCGTAAATGACCCCTTCTGCTACGAAAAAGACCCCTTCTTCTCTGCAAGTTATCCCTAAATGACCCCTCCTTCTTCTAGCAAATGACACCAAATGACCCCTATTGACCCCTAAATGACCACTGAATGACCCATAATAACTCCTGAATTACCTTTAAATTACCCCTAATTAACCCCTGATCATGGAGCATGTGGAGCGATTGTGCATCTCATTGTGGTGCTTATTGACGGAATGATTGCGAAATATTCTGAAAGTTTAATGGAAATATTGCGATATTGATGGGAAGATTGCTAAAGAAACTACTCCTGCAGACTGACTTCTGCATGTGATGTCTGAATGCCTGCATGCGATTGGCCAGCTGCAATCACGTGGCAACTCGATGATTGGCTTGTCAATGTCCGCACAGTATTTAAAAGGCACAGAATTAAAATCAATTTGATTTAGAAGTATCGTATAAAGTGTCATTGTACTGTATGTACAAATATCAAATCAAATGAAAAAATTCCTATTCGAAATTGGAAAAATTAAAATTTTTAAGTACACACTATCCATTTAATAAATCATGCAGTTAGTCAAAGTCCAGCATAATGCATGTAGGTACACCGATGATTGGAAAAATAACTTTTTAAATTGGATGAAAATTATAGATTTTGGAAATGGAGTTGGTATAAAACAAACCTGAGTTCCGACAACTAACCTGGCGGCTAAATCGATAGAATGAGCTTATACCGACAGCTTGTCTTACAGTAAAGAGCCAAGTTTGTGCCCACAAAAGGCCTTCTTCCATACAATTAACACGCTCTCTACCTCTTGTGGGCTAGAGACTAACTTTGGAAACACCCCCCAAAAAACCCCATCAGCATAAGGCAGAAAGGTGATCATTTTATATTGGTCTGCATCATGTCGTCTCACAAAGGTACTCTGACATGTTTTCTCAAACCTTTCAAACTTTATTCTTTGCGTGGTTGCAACTAAAAACATTTTATGGGAAATTTAAAAAAATTCATAATTATGAAACTTGATATATTTTGCTTGAATCTTTTTATATAACTATTTTTATACCAAATGTTTAATACAATATTTCATAATATTTCACGTAAAGCTACATTTAAATATATAGATAAAATATTTAGTTATAAAGCTATCAAAATTAATACAAAGATATTTGTAATGATATCCACGATCTCACAGCATTATATTTTGTTGGTGTATATTCAAAGTATTATCCCCAAAATTTACATATATTTTTCCATTTTCCACAAAACTTCAATATAAAAATAATTTTAAAACATTCTGGCCAAAGCCTAACACTTAAACATTTTCTACCTTTCTTCTACATTTAGAACGATTTAAAAAATAACCAAATATTAAAATACTTATCTCCATAGTGAACACCTCCAGGGTTTGAGAACCAAGCACGCCAGCTTCAATAATGCATGCCTATTTATTTAAAAACTCTTTCCTTACCCGTCTCCTTTACTTCGCATTTAATATATTTGGCAACCAGTTATTCAGTACTTAATTCGCTACATTTAATTTTAACCAATAGGAAAATGTATTTATAAATAGAGGGCTCTCAGAACTACACAGCGACAGTCTTTTATTTTCTGTCATGAGCATTTTCTCTCTTCAACNTTTATAAATAGAGGGCTCTCAGAACTACACAGCGACAGTCTTTTATTTTCTGTCATGAGCATTTTCTCTCTTCAACCTGCAACTCTTGGCAACATCGCTGACGTCACCAAGGAGTAGCCAATAGTAGTGAGGCACGTCAGTCTTTCGTCTGGCCGGCGGGAAACACGGCAACACGGGCGCTTTTGGTAGTTGGGTTTCTGACGCTGAGGCGATCACTATGCTGGTCGACTCGCTGCTCCCTCGAAGGCCCACTTGACGTCGGCCGCCGAATCTGCTACGTATTTTTCACCGTAGACGAGGCAGCATACATCGTGGTCTTCCAGAGCTTTTCCAAACTATTCGCCAAATGTAGAAAAAAACGTTCACAGCTGAATTGAATTACATGCAGGCGAAAATACGTAACGCGACGTACTTTTTTATATGGAATTGGAGCTCTTGAACACGACACGAAACTATATCGTCTCACAATTTACATGTAAAAAATATGGAAGCACTCAGAGAAATTCCCACATACTCGATCGCCGCAGAAGAAAACACGCAGCTACTTACATAACAATATGTTATTTTAATATGCTTGTAGGAATATGTGTATATAAAAACAGAAATATAAAATTATTTTTAATTTATTTTGTACATAAGTATGTATATACCTACCTTGTATGTGAGTATATATATATGTATGTGTGNAATTATTTTTAATTTATTTTGTACATAAGTATGTATATACCTACCTTGTATGTGAGTATATATATATGTATGTGTGATAGTACCTGCATGCTTTCCTCTGGGGCAAACGAGTATGTGGGGTTTTCTCAGAGTGCTCCCATATTTTNAATTATTTTTAATTTATTTTGTACATAATTATGTATATACCTACCTTGTATGTGAGTATATATATATGTATGTGTGTGTGATAGTACCTGCATGCTTTCCTCTGGGGCAAACGAGTATGTGGGGTTTTCTCAGAGTGCTCCCATATTTTNGTGTGTGATAGTACCTGCATGCTTTCCTCTGGGGCAAACGAGTATGTGGGGTTTTCTCAGAGTGCTCCCATATTTTTTGCATTTAAATTGTATGAAAGATGGCCTTTTGTGGGTACAATCTTGGCTCTTTACTGTAAGGCAAGCTGTCGGTATATGCTCATTCTATCTATTTAGCTGCCATGCTAGATTTCGAAATTCATATTTGTTTTATACCAACTCCATTTCCAAAATCTCTAATTTTCATCCAATTTAAAAAGTNCTAGATTTCGAAATTCATATTTGTTTTATACCAACTCCATTTCCAAAATCTCTAATTTTCATCCAATTTAAAAAGTAACTTTTCCAATCATCGGTATACCTACATGTATCATGCTGGACTTTGACTAACTGCATGATTTATTAAATGGATAGTGTGTACTTAAAAATTTTAATTTCTCCAATTTCAAAAAGTAATTTTTTCATTTCATTTTATATTTTTGCACACAGTATAATGGTACTTTATACAAAACTTTTTTTTTATCAAATTGATTTTAATTCTGTGCCTTTTAACTATTGTGCCGAAATCGACCAGCCAATCACCATGTTGCCAAGTGATTGCAGATGGCCAATCGCATGAAGGCATTCANCTAGATTTCGAAATTCATATTTGTTTTATACCAACTCCATTTCCAAAATCTCTAATTTTCATCCAATTTAAAAAGTTACTTTTCCAATCATCGGTATACCTACATGTATCATGCTGGACTTTGACTAACTGCATGATTTATTAAATGGATAGTGTGTACTTAAAAATTTTAATTTCTCCAATTTCAAAAAGTAATTTTTTCATTTCATTTTATATTTTTGCACACAGTATAATGGCACTTTATACAAAACTTTTTTTTTATCAAATTGATTTTAATTCTGTGCCTTTTAACTATTGTGCCGAAATCGACCAGCCAATCACCATGTTGCCAAGTGATTGCAGATGGCCAATCGCATGAAGGCATTCAGATATCACGTGCAGACGTCAGTCTGAAGGAGTAGTTTCTCCATCAATCATTCCATTAATATCGCAATATTTCTATCAAACTTTCAGAATCTTTCCCAATATTCCCATCAATCAGCACCGCAATGAGATCCACAATCGCTTCACATGCTCCATAATCAGGGTTCATTAAAGGGTCATTTGAAGATCAGGAGGGGTCATTACAGAGCAAGTGGGGTAATTTTGAGTCATTTGCATATAAGGAGGGGGGTTTGCAAAGAATAAGTGGTAATTTACGGGGCTATTTGCGGAGCAGAAGGGGTTATTTGCGGAGCAGGAGGGGTCATTTGTGAAGCAGGAGGGGTCATTTTCTGAGAATGAGGGGTCATTTAGTGGTAATTTTCAGAGCAAAAGGGGTCATTTGCGAAGCAGAAGGGTTCATTTGTGGAGCAGGAGTGGTCAATTGTGGAGCAAGAGGGGTCATTACAGATCAGGATGGGTAATTTAGTGTCATTTGTGGAGCAAGGGACATTTATGAGTCATGTGCAGAGCAGAAGATGTCATTTATGGGTCATTTGCAGAGTGGGAGAGGTTCATTTGAGGGTAATTTTCGGAACAGAAGTGGTAATTTATGGGTTATTTGTGCAGCACAAGGAGTCATTTGCGGAGCAGGAGGGGTCATTTAGGTGTCGTTATATGCCATTTATGCATCATTAAGGGTCTTTAAGGGGTAATTTATAGGTTAGTCTTGTGAAGGGTTGGTCTGGCAGTAGTCAGTTGTCTGCTTTAAGTGTGACCATGAGTTCAAGATGAGCAAAGAATTTGTCTGAAAGAAACTGTTGAATATATAAATGCATGGCATTGTGATCAATGAACTAGATAAAATGGATGGTTGACTGGCGGTATGAAAATGCTTAAATCTCACTGACGAAATATGTTAGTACACAATAGCTAAACTGAGTAGATACACATGTTGCCACTGTAGAAATGACATCGGTTTATTTCGTGAAGATGGTGTGAGCCAATGATTGTACGAAGTCTACTGTACAACTTACCTCTATGAATGTACATTCTCCCACTTCCAGAGAATTAGCCTACAAATAACTATCATGTACTAACTAAGATACAGCATTTAATAGAAGCTATAATTTAAAGAGACACACTAGTATGTTTAAAAGTAATGTGCCTTTGCTTGACTCGAGAGAGCATATGTTGATTTCGTTATATCCTGTTAATACACTACATAAAATGTTCGCAGATGTCGAGGGAACTCGCACGATGAAGCATTACAACAATGGGTATATGCAGTTTATGCAATGTGATACTTTGAAGAACCACATCAATAACTTAGAGGATTCGTATTTTTGAGAGCCAAAAAGTGTTGCCGTTAATACCTCATGCTGAATCGGTGGGTACTGATTCGCCCGGCGATTATGACGAGATAGTTAACGCTAAGGACACAATGAGAGACCGACGAGGCGTGTTAGAGTGGGTGGATTGTGAAGAGGACGAACTATGGAGAGTTATTGGTGGGTGGGGCTAGAGTCGGGTGATGGGTTGGTTGCTTGCGTCGATGCTGATGGCGTCTGAGCTATGGTGGGAAGTGGAGCGACGAGATGTGTGATAACCTGAGACATAAGTGGGGGTGGGAGGTATGTGTGTTATGTGAAGTAAATAATTATCTTTTTGGGTAGGAAAATTGGATGACTATATAGCCAATGAAATATAGAGGTGGGTGTTCAGTCGGCTTCTGATTGCCATACTAGGGAGTGGGTGTGATCTGCTATCTTTACGAGAATGGAACCTTCATTGTCATGCACATTTAACTTGGTTAGTTGTAATAGGTATGAAATTTTTTCCTTAATAATTTTACATTTTTTTTTAATTTTCACGTTTGTTTCTTGAATTTTTGAGTTGAAGGTCAATGGGGCCAAGATTACGGCCGCCAACATTTAATGTGGGTGCCGGAGTCAGTCACATAATATGTTCAACGATTTTTTTTAATTTATTAAATGTTTTAACATTGTTCTCAATTTTTGAGTGTAATAGCATTGGGGTCAAGGTCAAGGCTACCAGCNTAATTTATTAAATGTTTTAACATTGTTCTCAATTTTTGAGTGTAATAGCATTGGGGTCAAGGTCAAGGCTACCAGCATCCAACATTGGTGTCGGAATAAGTGATGCAATATGTTCCTAAACTCTTATCAGTTTAATTCTATTTATAAATGTTATTCTCGATTTTTAGTTTTTAAGGTCATTGAGGTCAAGGTCAAGTTCATCTACAACTAACATGTTGGTCGGGGATAATCAATGTAAGATCTTCCTTGAATTTAGATTTAATTTTTTTCCTATATTTTTCGACTTTTTATGATTGGAAAGTGAGAAGGTAGGGGTAGGGGTATGGTTTGGTGGTTATGGTGAAAGGGTTGATCAGGGGGAGGTTGGGGTAACATTATATGTTCCTCACCTTTTATCATTTGTGACTATTTTTTTATTTTATAGTAATTGCTAGGAGGTGTGGAAGGAGAGGGGGTGAGGTGAGGTTGTTGGGACGAGTGTGAAGTTATCATTACATGTTCTTCGATTTTTAGAATTTTTTTTTAACTTTTCTCAATTTTTATAATAATTACAAGGGGGTGGGTGTGGGGAGGGGGTGGGTTGTATGTTAGTGTGTTGGGATGAGTGTGAGGTTAATGTCATATGTTCCTCGTTTTTTGCGATTTTTATAATAATTGTTAGGGGTTGGTGGTGAATAAAGGAGGGGCGAGGGTGCCGGGATGAGTGTGAGGTTAACGTTATATGATTTTGAAAATCAATTTTCCGATTTTTTGTGATTTTATTGATTTTTTTAATTGGATGGTGTGAAAAGGGGAGGGGGTTAGGGTTTGATTGTTATGGTTGTGGGACGAGTCTGAGGTTAGAGTTATATGTTATTCTATGTTTTATAACTTTCTTTGTAATTTTTGCAATTTTTTATAATAATTGCCAGGGTTGTGTGAGGAGAGAGGGTGAGGTGAGGGTGAAGAAGGGTTTGTTGAAGGGGAGAGGCAAGGGAAGGGAGGTTCGAATGTTGTAGGTGCAGGATTTTGCTCGGGGGAGGGGGCGAGGTCTTCTAATCCTTCCCGGTCCGCTGGACGTGGCTCGGAGCCTCGAATCCTCTTTCACTGATCTGAGGATCAAGTGGCTCATTCGGCTAAGAGCCTCGAATCATCTTGCTCGCCTTAGGACTTTTCGGCTCTTATTTATAGGAGATTCGGATTTTCTTTCCTCATTTTTTAATTTTTTTGGACATTTTTTAGTGGAAAAGGTGATTTTTTTTGTAAAATAATTTATTTCGGAAGTGATTTTTAGAGTAAAACAGGCAATTTTGTAGGGAAATATGGCCGCCATTCGACCAGAATGACAGAGCAGAAGGTGACATTATCCAAGATGGCAGACGGCTCCTTGCTCATACTCATGAATCATGCGCCAAAACCGGCATAACTATATTACTTGCATTATTGGATTCTTAATTTTTTTTCTTTTATGGCAATAGATGTGTTTGATGACAATTCTTCCTGGAGAAGTGCGACTATCTTCAAATGTTCCATAAGCTTTTTTTGTTTGATAAACATATAATCAATTATTATTGGATGAATTTCTGAAATATTTCATCTTATATAAACCTTTAAAATAAATTTTATTATTATCCCTAAGAAAACTAAATAGATATCTCAATGGATAAATAATTTCGTTTAATCTATCTGAATGAGTAGATTTTACAGGATATTTATTATCAACACCAGATATTTCTTAATAATGTTTTCTGATTGTGAGCTAACTGAAGCATGCATCATAGTAGAAATAATGCTAGGATTATCAACATATTCAATTCAGTGTCGCTACTTACTGGCGAACGACCTCCGTGTCGTCAATGAACATGGATGCCTTCCCTCATATGTTTCTCTGCGCACAATACAGAATATTTCCTGGACGTGACTCTGACACGCCACCTTGCGACCCGGTAGCAGAGTCTGCAGAGTTGCGAGATTCGGCTGCTGAACCTCGGGCCTGGCCAGTACCCTGAGTCCACGCATTTTACAATGATATTTCTATATGTGAAATTTTAAATGGGGCAAAATTCTAACAAACATCAATATTCTCATCTCTATCATAATAACCAACACAAACTCCCTTTGATAATCTAAATTGTTCATATATTTAACCGTCATTGNATTCTCATCTCTATCATAATAACCAACACAAACTCCCTTTGATAATCTAAATTGTTCATATATTTAACCGTCATTGAGAAAAAAAATCCGTCGCCTAGAAGTACATTGAATTCTATTCTACTAATATAAAACATTTAAATTTCTACTAGTTTGTTCTGTAAGAAGGAATGATTGTCTCTCAAAACTTTCAAAAGTTTTATAATCATTTATATAGTAAAAAAAATCTTATATATAAATAAATATGGAAAATCGGGAGAAAAAATATTTAGAGTTAAAATACTTATTGAAAATTTTAGAAATTNATATATATAAATAAATATGGAAAATCGGGAGAAAAAATATTTAGAGTTAAAATACTTATTGAAAATTTTAGAAATTAAAAAAAAACGCAACTGAGTATGAAAGACATAAAAAGAAAGAATTGCCTGTAGTTCAAACATTATAAAATATTGGCAAAAAAACTAAGAATTAGCAGAAGAAAAAAAATTCAAGGACAAAATTAGTCTCAAGTGCTGTTAAAAATGTACAATATCCACCAAGAACAGAAGAAACTTCATTTGAAAAAAATATATTTAATGATGATGATAGACAGCTACGACGCAAGCTTGATGCAATGTCCTCCGTAGGAGGAAAATGTTTTATCTATATCTGGGATCAAGCCATTATAAATTAATCTTGGTAAACATATTTCACAAAAAATATACNATATGAGAGTGATAAATTATTTGTTACAAAAAAATAACAAGACGGGCCTAATAATTTGTTAACAAAAAGTAAAAAACTGTCTAGACAAACCGACAAGACCAACTGGCCACACCACCCACCTATCCAAGCAAACGATGATGGACAANTAGCTGCCGACCGCATCGCGTTACTCTGATTGGTTCCATACCTCTGTTATTTTCATACGCACGCCTATACCAGTTTGTTTGGCTCTTCAGTGAATATTAAAAATATGGCTTGAGAAGAGAGGGTCAACATTTTTATATTGCTGATGCACAAGCAAAAAAATATGAGAGTGATAAATTATTTGTTACAAAAAAATAACAAGACGGGCCTAATAATTTGTTAACAAAAAGTAAAAAACTGTCTAGACAAACNAAAAAATATATTGAAAATAAATATTCTGATGAGACCAGTTCCTGAAAAAACTGTCTAGACAAACCGACAAGACCAACTGGCCACACCACCCACCTATCCAAGCAAACGATGATGGACAACCTCGAAGGGTCATACTAACTTACCAAGCCAACTGACCAGGCCAACCAACTAGTTGTGAAACATTCCTAATATATATTCCCCTCATTTCATTCGTACGCCTTATAGAACTCAGTTGATTTTACACGACTTGAGTAAGGTATAATAGTTCAGATCGAAACATAGCCCTCCTCCTGCACACACTCACATAAATTTTTTCTAATACATACTCTCGCAATCGATTGTTTACACTTTTATCCACATAAACAAATAAATTAACGTCAAAATTGGAAATATGTAAAACCTATTAAAGAAAAATATATCAAAAGACCATCTTCTAAATCTCTACCAAACACACCAAACACGCCAGAAAGAATATATTTGCCAAGAATACCAAAATCTGATGAAGGCCTTAAACAATTGTAATAAATAATTTACCAAAATAATATGTGGATGAGAGATTTGAGAAAATAATTTGATCGATTATTAGTTATCCACGATGAAGAAAATGAGGTACACCAAAATAATCATAAATTATCACGAATATGATATGTAATCAATTTTGTGAATTTGTTGTTAATATTCCTAACGGAATTCCATATTTAAAACGAGTTTTAAATGTTATACCACATTCATTATGGGATTCTGATACCATGGAAAATGAATTATCAATCGGGCATTAAATAATTTAAATTTCCTAGACATGCATCTTCCTGGTTATAAATATTGTGGACCATTCACAAGATTACATGAAAGATTAGAGCACTGTGACAAAGGAATAAATATAATTTTATAACAAAATAGTAAAGAAATTGTGTTAGATAAAGAGGCACCATACGATGAAACAATGGTTTTGGCTTTTTCTTTGGAATTATGTTCACAAAAAGGACACTAGGTTGGGGTGATAAAATTCGTTAATTAAAAAGTATATACCCAATTGATATTTTCGAAATATGTTTATATAAATTATTTTATATAGCTAAAAATTAAAAATAAAAATTTCCACATTCCAGCTAATTAATTAAAACATTTGCATATCGATTAATATTTTACCAAAGATCAAATTAAAAAGATAATTAAAAAATTTAAGAAGGAAGAGGATTTTCATTAATGTTATTATTATCAACATTAAACAAATATTATAAGATAAAACTGGGAGTGGATAAATTAATAAAAGAGGATTTCTACCATTTTAATTCCATTATAAGGAATATTAGGTGTATTAACAGCTGGTGCCAGCTCTATATATAATTCTGTCGAACAAACAAGAAAAAATAAGAAAGAATTTGAAGAACAAAATAAAATTGGTGAAGGAGTTGTAACAGAAAAAAGGAATTGGAAGAACAATAAAAATTGAAATAATTTAATTATCTAATATTGATATCAACAATTACATTAAAAAAATTAAAGATGAAAATTTTGGAGATGTTTATATGATAGATGAATTACTAAATAATATAAATAATAATTAATGTGCAATAGTTATTTCAGATATATCATCTAATCCTGGTACGCAATGGTTGTGTTATTATGAAACCAATAATTTTACATATTATTTCAATTAATATAATGAAAAAATGCTATAGAACTTATTAAATATGTTAAAGATTATCATTAATATTACAATAATAATATAATTCAAAATTTAGAATCGGTTCTAGCACTAGGATTATTTCCTAAAGGATACCATTTTTATGACATAATATCTTTATTAGTAAATGACAGATTCACTCGGGAAGCCGTTGATCAACTGGTAAAATAAGTATTTAAAAATTGATTTTGGAAATAAAAAAAGTGTTTCAAATATAAATTTTTATGAATATTTTCGTGGTGAAAGTAGTTTCCCAAATAATTCCCATATCTGCAACCCAGCACACAGTAACATCCTTGGTAGGGGTGTTTTACAATATAGCTCAGATGGTAGATAAACATACCTGGACGACGGGGAGCTTCTATCTCCAAAAACACGCACTATTACATTTTTTAACTTTATTGGTTTCGTCCGTGATGTTTTCGGGGGGCTGGGTTGGTCTCTAAATCAATATTTTAATGTAACTGATAATTTCCTGTTTTGTTGCATAAGGCTTGCGATAACAATTTAGCTAAATTCACTACATAGCTCTCACTATTAATTCTTTAAATATTAAACAGAGTCTCGAGTAATTCACAGCGCATAACAACATTTAAGAAAATGGTTACAACTAAGCCTGAGTGGCATTGCCAGAGAAGCCCGTATAAAATTATCAAAACACCTTAACTTGCGCAGGGCAGACTATCTGAAGGAGTCTTACCTTAATCTTAAATTTACCAGACCCTACATATTACTGTTTTCTAGTCCCACGCTGACCTTGCCTGCCCCTCTGGTCACTCGGGGATGGGGCGACACCTCATTTGGATGATCTGACCATACAAATCACTATCACTTTACTGCAATCCAGCCGTTTCTACACCCACGCACCGATCTCCGCATTTTCCCGCAGTGTCTAAGCCAATACTGGAATTAAACAACCCCGTTGTATGTAGGGTTGAAGCCCGCCTAGGGTTATCCCGCAATCTTCACATAAATATAAACGTTCGCCTTTCCGACACCAAAGGCGATCACTCTCTTTGGGGTCTGGTCAACGATTTCCCTCGACGTAGCGCTACCTCGCGACCCGGTATCAGAAACTGCAGAGATGAGAGACTTTGGCCGCTGAACCCCGGGCCTTGCCAGTACCCTGAGTCCACGCATTTTACAACAGGCCAGGCCGCATCACGCCAGCGAAAACTGCATACTTCGTAGAAGTGGACCACTGAACTCCCGGACTGGTAATGCCCTCCGCTAATTGGCAGCTTCACACACACGTCAATGCCCATACTACTTACTGTAAACTTCCGCGTCCCACAATTTACTCTGTCGCGTCAAAGAAATTCGAACACAGCATAGCAACAAATCTAAAGTTTCAGAAATTCTCCTGAACAATTTTCCTCAGCCAACTGAGCTTGTGTCCTCACAAGCGACCCTGGAACACACTGATTTGTCCGTGTTTACAAATTTAGACACAGCAGTGTTACATACTGGGTTACAAAAATTTCCTCAGGGTGCCTCCAGGACAGAAGCCTCAGTCCCAATAAACTTTCAAAATATCAACAAAACGGCCTCAACCCGGACTCCATGAGCCATCAGTGTTAAGTAAAACAGTTCAGGCGTACGAGATAGCCGACAGTCTCGCCATCCTATGTAAAGTGTGCAACTGTAAGTACGCGACAATCAAGCAATAAATGATAGCAGGTTCACCAGGGTCCCTGGGCCGTCGACTGTACGACCCTCACTTCATTAGCTCACGACTGAGTTATGGCGCCTGGCAAAATTATATCACCAAACCAGCCCCCGGAACCGACGTCACATCAAGAATTTATTATAACGTGAAATTGTGAGCAAAAAATGGAAAATCGAGTCTGGTGCCAAACTGCCATCTTTTTCAAGAAATAATACAAATTGTCTTTAGTGCCACACATTGTAGGGTAGAAACTTAGCAGTGACGCACCATCGAGACAAGCTTGGGAACCGGCAACCACCCCCACCTCCCCGTAGTAGCAACAAGACAATAGACCACGCGGACTGTAGAATCGATTCGGAGATACGCATCATAGGAAGACCAGCCGCAATGAATTCCGCGAAGAGACACGTGGCAGATATAAGATGGAATACTTGCAAATTAAATTGAACCAAAACTAATGGTATATCACAAATGTTGTGCCTTAAATGCGTGCGACCAACAAATGAACGAAATCCGTTCCTATAAAATAAATGTCCATGTGGGGAATTAGCAAACGCGTGACGACTCGCGCAAAACATTCAAATAAACAACAGTAAGCTAATACACTGAAGAGCCAAAAAAACTGGTACACCTGCCTAATATCGCGTAGGACCTCCGCGAGCACACAGAAGTGCCGCAACACGACGTGGCATGGGCTCGACTAATGTCTGAATGTATGCAGGAGGCCATTCACACCATGAATCCTGCAGGGAAGGCCACAAATCCATAGCAGTGCGAGACGGTGGAGATCTCTTCTGAAGAGCACGTTGCAAGGCATCCCAGATATGCTCAATAATGTTCATGTCTGNGACGGTGGAGATCTCTTCTGAAGAGCACGTTGCAAGGCATCCCAGATATGCTCAATAATGTTCATGTCTGGTGATTCAAGGTGGACAATGGAAGTGTCTTAAGTCAGAAGAGTGTTCCTGGAGTCACTCTGTAGCAACTCTCGACGTGTGAGGTGTCGCATTGTCCTGCTGGAATTGTCCACGTCCGTCGGAATTCACAATGGACATGAATGGGTGCAGGTGATCGGACAGGATCCTTATGTATCTGTCACCTGTCAGAGTCGTATCTAGACTTATCAGGGGTCCCATTTCATGCCAACTGTACATGCCCCACACCATGACAGAGCCTCAACCAGCTTGAACAGTCCCCTGTTGACATGTAGGGTCCATGGATTCATGAGGATGTCTCCATACCCGTACATGTCCATCCGCCCGATACAATTGGAAACGAGAATCGTCAGACCAGGCAACGTGTTTCCAGTCATCAACAGGCCAATGGCGGGGTTGGCGGGCCCAGGCGAGGCATAAAGTTTTGTGTCGTGCAGTCAACAACGGTACACGAGTGGGCCTTCGGCTCCGAAAGCCCATATCAATGATGGTCTGTGGATTAGTTTGCACACTGGCACTTGTTGATGCCCCAGCATTGAAATCTGCACCAATTTGAGAAAGGGTTGCACGTCTGTCACGTTTAATGATTCTCGTCAGTCGTCGTTTGTCCCGTTCGTTCACGATATTTTTCCGGCCGCAGCGATGTCGAAGAATTGATGTTTTACCGGATTCTCGATATTCAAGGTACACTCGTGAAATGGTCGTACGCGAACATCCAAATGTTATCACTACCTCGGAGATGCTAAGTACCCATCTCTCGTGCACAGCCTATAACACTACGTTCAAACTCACTTAAATCTTGATAACCTGCCATTGTAGCAGCAGTAACTGATCTAGCAACTTTGCGAGACGCTTGCTGTCTTATATAGGCGCTGCCGACCGCATCGCGTTACTGATTGGTTCCATTACTCTGTTATTTGCATACGCAAGCCTATACCAGTTTTTTGGCTCTTCAGTGTAGAAGATGCAGTGAGCAGTATCTCGAATGGCAAACGAGCATCATTATGTGCAGTGTGTACCAAACCTATAGTTTTCCGAGACAACTTCAGCATCAACAACTGCGCATGCCAGTGCGAACTCGAGCAGCCACAAGAAACATTTTTCCACTCAAACCCAAATGAACAAATTTTAGAAAATACAAATTTAAAAAAATTTTGGAACCGATGGTGCGCGAAGCAGATCGAATGAACAGGAATAGGTCATGGAACGCTATCATGGGTAATTTGTAGCCAGAATTACCACTCCGAGTGCATGATGAGAACAGAGCGCACGACCACAATGGCAGAATTCAATGCGACGAGTGTGTACGAACTGTGCGAACAACAGTATGGGACATTGTCAGTAACACCTCAGGATGTTTCGGGTACGAACAGTGCGCAGATGTGCCACGGACAACAACGCAATGCCCCTTCCATGAGGGCAGTGAACACAGCAGCCGACAACACAGCCCGATGGGGCACTCAACGGGCATGGAGGGAGCAGCAACGGCATGGGGAAACTCATTGGTGCTACACACCACACCTGGGTTCGTGTGGCCTCTGCCACACCAGGAGGCCAGAACAACCCCAGCAGTGACAGCACCTACCAGAAGACAGGCACGCACCAGCCCAGTTCCATTCTCTACCATCCTTCGCAGGACGCACCAAGGAGGACCAGCAGGCGTTCCTGAGCGACTGCACAGGACGGTTAAGCAGGAACTATGTGAGTGAAGCAGAGTGGCCTAACTGCAATGGAGGCCAGTTATCTGGGGAGGCACACGCATGGTATCGGTCCATTGATCACTATGGCATACAATGGGCCGAGTTTCAAAGTGCCTTCCTCAGAAATTTTAACTCCACATATGAGTCACAGCAGGATCAAAGCCATGCCGTTTTAGAGCCACAGGGGCATTGTGAGACACTGACAATGTTTGCCACACGAAAAATTAATATCATTAGACACTTATATCCAAATATGCTAGACCCAGACATTTTAGAGGCAAGAGCCTCAATGGTGAGATCTGAATTCAAATCGGCCCTGGCACTCCTAATACATGGCAGTGTTGAACAATTCACATGATCACTGCATCATTATACCAGGCCAACACAGATAACAAAGTGCATTGCAGGGAATGGTACGGGCCACACCAGCCACAGCCCCATGATCACAGTGCATGGATGGGATCTCGCAGCCTTCAGCTGGACTTAGCAGGAAAGGGGTGAGCCAAACAGCACAACAGAACAAAGGGAATATTGCCACACCCATACCCGCTCACCCAAATGTGGCATCTGTGAACAAGCAAGCAGGAGCAGTTAGAAGGGAAGGTCCCCTCTTTCCATACAGGTACTGTTCAGGCCAGCAATTCCACTGGCATAGCAAGTGCCCTAACCTGAAAAGTCTAACACAACAGAATGTAAACAATAACAGGAAACCACCAGTAGGAAACTAGCTGGCGAGGTAGGTGAGTTGGACGCTCACAACCCAGACCAAAACCTCAACAGACACCGACACATCAACCTAAAGCCACAGTAAAACCAACCCCACAATAAATTGTACTACAACAGATAACCAAGGGGGGCACACACAGGATGATCAGGATACCAGTCACCTTAAATAACATCCAGTGTTTAGCACTAGTACACACAGCAGCATCACACAACTTCATGAGAAAAGGGTTCGTAAATGAGGAAGCGACAAGGCCGGCAAAACAAACTGTACATCTAGCCACACACCAACATACAGGGCAAACCTTCGGAGAAGTGACCATCACTGTCCGAATTAGAGATGTAGAGACAACCACTACAGCCCTAGTATCGGTGGACCTGCGGGAATATGCCATACTTGGTATACCCTGTCTCACAGAACAAAATACCATAGTAGAGCCAGCGGCCTGCAGGATCCATTTTGGCCAAAAAGAACAGTGCACAGTTTACGAACTCGAACTGCGGACCACAAATTGTACACCAGGCGTCCAGTTGGACGAACTGGACCACGAGGTGCCAGAATCATACAGGGGGATGGTGCAGAAAATCCTTAAGGAAAGACAGGACGTGTTTGCAGACGCAGATACCCTAAGGCGAACGACTATTGCGGACACGCAATCCCATTGAAACATGACCACCCACTTTTCGCAGGACCACGCAGCTACCAACCACACCAGTGTGCCATCATCAAAGAGCAGATCAGGGAGATGTNCAGATACCCTAAGGCGAACGACTATTGCGGACACGCAATCCCATTGAAACATGACCACCCACTTTTCGCAGGACCACACAGCTACCAACCACACCAGTGTGCCATCATCAAAGAGCAGATCAGGGAGATGTTAGCCGAAGGCGTCATCGAGCCCACACACAGCAAGTACAACAGCGCAATCACGTTAGCGCCCAAGAAAGACGGAACGTGGTGCTTCTGTGTGGACTTTCGACCCCTTAATTTGATAACACAAAGCGCACCACCACCATACATCAGAGTGAATAATGCATTACACATGCTAGGAAAGGCGAAAGTCATGACCTCACTGGACTTGCACAGCAGCTACTGGCAGGTCCCAATCAAGCCATAAGACCACCACAAGACAGCATTCACCGCCATTGATGGATGACACTTCCAGTTCTGTGCCATGCCCTTTGGGTTAAAATGTGCACCCTCCACCTTCCAAGCCATATTGGTACAAGTGCTCGACGGGTATGTAGGGTATTTTACCCTCGCATACCTGGACGACGTGATCATCTGGTCGAAGAACTGGGAAGACCATATAAAACACCTATCACTGGTACTGGAGCGCATAACAATTAATAAATTAACATGTGCAAACCAGAAGTGCCACATAGGGAAATCAAGCATCCAGTTCATTGGGAACCTAGTCAACCAACACCGCAGTAGGCCAACACCGGAACAGCTGTCCCTCATAGACCAACATGAGGCACCCAGAACATGCAAACAGCTCAGGAAGTTCTTCGGGTTGGTCAACTGGCTGAGAGAAAACATTATGGACTTCGCAACGATAACAGCGCACCTAACAGACATGCTTTCCCCGAACTGTAAGTTCCAGTGGAACAGCGAGCAGGAAAGCTACTTCCAGGAACTGAAAAGGAGGTTCCGGCAGTGCACAACCCTTTCACGTCATCACCCCAGTAGACACATATACCTACAAACAGACGCCAGTGAGAAGGGCCTAGGTGCCGAGCTAATTCAGTTAGGCAACAACAATGATTACCAGATCATTGAGTATGGTAGCACCAAGTTTGGTGCGACTGAGGGCCATTATGACGTAAATGAGAGGTAATTTTTGGCAGTGGTTTGGGCGGTGAAGCATTACAGAGCATATCTCGAGTACCAGCGCTTTACCCTACGGACAGACAACAAATGCCTACTCTGGCTAAATTCCATGAAGGAAGCCAGGAGCAATCTCGCCCAGTGGGCACTGTTGTTACAATCGTACGACTTCGTTGTGCAACATGTCCCCGGAGAAGAGAATCAACTGGCCGATGAACTGTCCAGGTCACCAGGGATGCCACCGATGGCGAGATGCCAGAGACACCTGTGGGACAGAGCTCCCCACAGGACAGCTCACTTGATGGCCCTGCCGCAGCACCCTCAGCAGGACCAACAGCGGGAACATCACACCAGAGGACGTAGGGCAAAGCGACGGGGGAGTGTAACTGGGTTTCACAACCCTTCACCGAGACCCTCTCCTTCCCTGTCACCAACACCCACATCACCCCGACGTCCACACCGCAGCAGCAGTAAAGAGGAGTCAGAAGAGGAGGGATCTGCCACCCCTCTCCGCCGCTCCAAGCATCTGCGTCCGCTGATCCACTCAGCATGCATCACATGTGGTGGAGACACCCCCCACTCACATATGCAAGTCACAGGATGTCAGCATCGCCGGGGTCAACACCCTGAACCTCCAGCAGCAACCAGAGTCAGTTCCCAGAGGCGCGGACCTTATTCACTGAGGTCACACCACAAGCTGAAACCACCCACTGCCTGTCGTACCTAGCGGCATGATGGGACACCTGGGCGACTGCACAGTCAAGTGGACACAAGAGGGGAGCCATTTGACATGAGCCACGTGTTCACGAGCTCCTTTGTGCCCACTCTGACTACCGTAGTCGTTTCAACCGCACCAGCTATACCACACCAACTGGCTTGTGGGCCAGAGAGAGAGAGAGAGAGAGAGAGATTGAAAAGTGCTACAAAGTGTAATTTATCAGTGTTCCTAATAACAACAAACATAAAAACCATTGTCACATACACAGCCGGGGATGTTTTTCATTTTATACTTGGCAACACTGTGGCTAGTGTAATGCAAGCGCTTCCTCAGCAGTGAATTCCACACACTTATCAGAAATTTAATCAATTTTTTAATGTGTAATTATTTAAAAGTAATTATGTTTCAATTTAATGCATATAATTTGTCATCGCCTAATCCTGTTCCAGGATGTTATCTATGTTATGTCAGGTTGTGTTTATCTTTCCACCGCTTGGCTTCGGCTTCGCGCCACTTGTGGTGGAAGCCGACTCCATTCTCGCCCAGTTCATCTCAGCATCCGAACCAGACCGGCGGTGTAAGTCTCTCGCTCCACGAGGCCCTCAGTACCGACATGTAAACTGTAATGATCTTAACTACAGTAGTATAATCGTAATTACCGGAACCTTTGTATTCTATTTTAATGTACTGAGAGGAGAGCCACCGCACTCCCATCGGAGAGTTTTAAACACAATCTCGTTTTCAACATAAAACCTTGTGTTTTCGCTGTGTAAGGACTGAGGCCATTTTTGGTATATCATTCATGCATTATTCATTTTCAAAAAGGGCAATGAATAAACAACTCAACAAGGGAAATAGTGTCAAGACATTGTAGGGNTCATGCATTATTCATTTTCAAAAAGGGCAATGAATAAACAACTCAACAAGGGAAATAGTGTCAAGACATTGTAGGGTAACCTTATTAGCATCACCAGTGTTTCCATTAATATAGCTCAGGTGTACGAGACGGCCGACAGTCTCGCCATTATAGGTAAGGAGTGTAACTGTAAGTAACCAAGTAACTAACTGACAGAGGTTGCACCAGGGTCCCTGGGCCGTCTACCGAACGACCACATAATTAGCTAAACNGCAACCTTATTAGCATCACCAGTGTTTCCATTAATATAGCTCAGGTGTACGAGACGGCCGACAGTCTCGCCATTATAGGTAAGGAGTGTAACTGTAAGTACGTGAAAACCAAGTAACTAACTGACAGAGGTTGCACCAGGGTCCCTGGGCCGTCTACCGAACGACCACATAATTAGCTAAACCGACTTATGCTATGCCGCCGGGAAAAATCCAACATCAAACCAGTCCTAGTAACCTCACGACCACGTCAACATAATCTATATTTTTCTCATTCTCAGCAAGGCGGTCAAATTACCTAAAAACTTAACAATGCAACTTCAGCCAAATACATGGGATAGGTGACACTGCACACTGCATCCTACCTGGTGCGATTCTGTCACATATGTATGTCACAGTGTGGGCTGTTCCCTAATAATTTCCATATCCGCAGCACACAACATAACATACTGGGGTATGGGCATTTTACCATTATAGTTCAGAAGGTAGATAAAATACCTGGACGATGGGGAGCTTCTATACACAAGATCACTCGCAATTGCATTTCTTAGCTCTATTGCTTTCGTCCGAGAGGTTTTTTTGGGAGAGGAACAGGGGGGTAGTTGTAGCTTAATCATAAAATAATGTTATTGATTCTCATTAATAATTTCCTGTTTTATTGCATAAGGCTTGCCATAACAATTAAGCTCAATTTATTACATAGCTCTCACTATTAATTCTTTAATTATTTAACACAGTCTCAATTAATTCGCTATGCATTACATCACTTAAGAAGATGGTTACAAACTAAGCCTAAGTGGCATTGCCACAGAAGCACTTCTAAGATAATCTAAATTCCTTAACTTCGGCATGGTCATCTACTTTAAGGGGTCTTACCTTGATTTTAAATTTACCAGATACTACATTACGGTTTTCTAGTCCCACACTGAATTCGCCTGCCTCCTTGGTCCCTCGGAGAGGAGGCAACACCTCCATTGGCTCGCCTGACTACACATCTCTCTGTCACTTCACTGTAATCCAGCCTTTTACACGCGCTCACACTGATCTCGTGTTTTGCTGCGGTTCCTTAGCCAACACCGTAATTTAAACAACCTCACCCTAGGCAGGGCCGAAACCCGCCTAAGCTTAACCAGCATTTTTCATGTAAACACAAACGATCGTCTTTCCGACACCAAAGGTGACCACTCTCTTTGGCATCTTGTCAACGACTTCCCTCGACCTCGTACTCACACGCCACCTCGTGACCCGGCAGCAGAGACTGCAGAGTTGCGATACTTCGGCCGCTGAACTCCGAGCCTGGCCAGTACCCTGAGTCCACACAATTTACAACAGGCCAAGCCGCATCGCGCCAGCAAAAACTGCATATTCCGTGGAAGTGGAACACAGAACTCCCGGGCAGACAGTGCCCTCCGTGAATTTTCAGCTTCACACACACAGCCATTCCCTGACTACTGTAAACTTGTGCATCCCACAACTTCCTCAGTCGCAGCAAAGAAATTCGAACACATAATTGTGATATATCTAGACTTTCAAAAAGTCTCCCCACAATTGGTTAAAAATGTAAATTTTAACAATTTAATAAAAGGTGTTGCTTTAAAATCAGAGTTAAATAATTATGTTAAAAACCAAATATTTAATAATTTTGACGAAAGAACAAAGAAATATCATACAAATATGTTAGTTAAATTATATATAAAATATATTATATATAAAATAATGAATGAAAAATAATAATTGTTAAAGACAAATTTGATGACGATTTAAAACATTTCATTTAACCGTTCTCCCTTATTCTGCCTTGTGCAAACAAAACTTAAACTAGTATAGAAAATTGAACCAAAGGAACAATGCACCAAATTCTTGTGCACTTAGTGTAATAATATTTTGCATGAGAACTATTTCTTGCCAGTCATTACCAACACACCTGTTTTAATATATATTAATTATAAATGAAATTTTAGAATTTATAGATAAAATACAAGTTGAAATATTAATTGAACCAAAAATAAGTTACCTTTACATTGACAGATGTATAAAACACTTGTAATATATGGCATATTAAAAAGTAAATAAACACGTCATAGATAGAGTGATTTTTCAAAGATTAGATTCAAAAAGTGTGAAGACACTGTGAATAGACTTCACTTTATAATCATACGTGAGGTCATTTTTATGTGATTTTAAGATCATGTCAACAACAGTTTTGTGTGTATGTATATATATATGTGTATATTCGTTTTAATATATATAACTAATATATATAAATTTATATTGTTTAATTCTACATGTATTACAGCACAATCAAGTTCTACCTCATGAAGCTGTTATGGTGACAGTCCTGCATTTTTTGTCATAGATATTCAAACTCAAATTCATGTAATCACATTGTGTTAGTTATCACCCTTCTGTTGTATATCACAAAAAAAAAATGATTGCCGTTATTTTCTGGTAACGAATTTACCTCACTACCTTATTTTTCAGATTTTGATTATCTGTTGAGATTTGGGAAAAAATATCGATATTCCAATTATAATTTACAAATATAATGATCTATGTTTATTTATCGATATAACAAAACTAAACTATCGACATTGTTATTTATCGATATTTATCCCCATTCCAATTGTTTATATTAGCCGCGTGTTTGGGTTGTAAGTTTTGTGTTTCTCGGTTTTTTTGTATTGTTGAAAATGATACGCTTTCACATTTTTCGCAGTCGACATAACATTTACTTTCCTATTGGATTTCTATTTGGCACACTTTTTAGTAGTTTTGTGACGTTGCTTGTTCAGAATCGGTGTGTTTCTTACGACTTTCTAATTGTCGAGGAGCCGGCCGTATCGCCGATTTTAACTACAGATGTAGAAAAGAATGACTATGAGCCAAGAATTAACCTTGATGGGAAACCGCTGAAAGCGCAAAAAATGCCGCAAGTGCTAATACGCCCTCGCTATTATTCCACAGAGTTGGGCATCAAGGAGAAATTATTTGTTGGTGTTCTGAGTACATGCGAAACGGTGATGAGCTTAGGAACGGCAATGAATAAAACAGTTTCTCATCATGTAAATAAAATATTATATTTTATCGAATCTTCAGGCCGAGAACTAAATATTTCTATGCCAGGGGTAGTTGCATTTACTGATACACGTAGCATTCTGGAACCATTTCACATGTTGAAGTATATAACAGATAATTATCTTGACGAATATGACTTCTATTTTTTTCTTAGGGATACCACGTATGTCAAAGCTAGGGATTTATTTAATTTTGTTAATAACATAAGTGTGAGTGAAGATGTCCATGCAGGAGGTCGAGTTGCTGTAAATTCTGTGTATTGTTCATTAGGTATGTTTGTATCTTATTTATTATTTATTTATTAGGGCCTATGTTTAACTGCTGAATATTAAGTGTAAGAAGATGCAGATAATTTGTTACATATTGAAGAGAGATATCTAAAAGCATGACAAGTGTTACAAAAACTACAAAACTATTTACTAAAGTTGGAATAATTTCCATACACTTGCTTTCGTACTTTACTACTTTGTTTTAACGTGAGCATTATAGAAAATCTGCAAAGTCCTTAATTATAATAACCAACACCTGCAATTAGGCAACCGCCCGATGGTGAGCTCTCTCACTTCTCCTTCACCCGAACAAACGCCTCTTCCACGCCCTTCCTGAACTTTGCAACCCCCCTCACAGATACCAATTCCTCTCGCAACATATTCCACTCCCTGACAGACCTCACAAACATAGACTGCCTACCCTGGTCCATTCTCCTCCACACCCTCTGAAGCTTCTCACTGTTGTTTCCTTTCTCTCTAAACACCCCTTACTTATCTGGCAGTGTAAACTTCCCCACCGTCCCTCTCCATTCACCAACCTGTACATCGTAATGAGTCTTTACCCTTTTCGGTAATTATTAAGTTTAGGGGCTTTTCTGAAAAAAACAAAAAAATTTCAAAATTATGATATATTTCTACTCTACTAATCACGTAGCACATGAATATATTAGGGGCGTAGCTTTAAAATAAGTACAACATATTTAAAAAAATTGAACAAAATTGCGAAATGAGCAGTATAGCCAGTTTGTTTACGTTTCTGAACGAAACGTCCTAGACCAACAAAAGTTGCATTAATGGGTTCTGCACAGCTTACCTTGTTCATATTCAAGAGGGCGTAATGTTAAAATAAGTAGAACATATTTTAAAAACTTGCGAAATATGTTTGTTTGCATCTATTAACGTCAGAGGAATTATACCAGCCCCCTACCTAGGTGAGTCAATTTACATTATTTTGGTGTGTTTTACGGTTCCTTTAAATCCCTATAATCCTACATTCGTACTTAAGTGTAAAACCCAAACAACCTATGTTAGTGTAAAACCCTACAATTCTAGGTTAGTGTAAAACCCAACAATCCTAGGTTAGTTTAAAAATGTAAAATAGTGATTCACCCATCGTGGGGTTAGGTTCTGTTAGGTTAGGTGGGCACGTATTATGAAACTAGTCGCGCGTTAATGCCCCTAGTATATTTGTGTTCTTTATCATTAGTAGAGTGGATATATACCATTTTCCGTTAATTATTTTTATTTTTCCAGAAAAGCCCCTAAACTTAATAATTACCCCGGACGTTTTCTTTGTATTGCTTCATGCAAACGGCGCATAACTTCAAGGTAATATTCCTCATTGACCGTACGACCTTTTGGCAAGAATTCACTATGAACCACGCCATTGTAATAGAAGAAAACTGTGAGCAAAACCTTCACATTTGACCGAACGCGGCGTGCTTTTTTCGGTCTTGGCTCTTCTGGCCGCTTCCATTGGGATGATTGGGCTTTGGTTTCAATGTCATAACCATAAACCCATGTTTCGTCACCAGTTATGACCCTTTTGAGCACATCTGGATCATCGTTGACGTCATTCAACTGCTCCTGAGCGATGCTCATGCAACGGTGCTTTTGATCAAAACAGTTTTGGAACAAACTTCGCTGCCACACGTTTCATGCCCAAAACATCCTAAAACATTGCATGGCATGAGCCAACCGACATGCCGACATCCTCAGTAACTTCTCTAAAAGTGATTCAACGATTCTCCATAACAATTTTCTTCACTGCTTCAACGTTTTCATCTGTTGTTGACGTGCTGGGGTGTGCAGGGCGGGCATCGTCATTAACATCTTCTCGGCCTTCTGTTAAGAGCTTGTATCACTTATAAACATTTTTTTTGCTCAAAGTAGACTCGCCAAATGCCACAGTCAACATTTTAAGTGCGTCTGAGCACTTAATTTTATTTTTCATACAAAATTAAATACATATTCTTTGATCCATTTTTTCTATAGCAAAAAATCGCCAAGCACACCAAAACACGTCTAACCTTTATATCTGTCACAAACAAACTACAATGCAAAATGGCTGATAATATCAACATAAGTTGGGGACATGTGTACCAACATAACACAAAAGAACAATTGATAATAAAATGTACGTAGCCCACAAACTTTGAAAAGTCACCTTTTTTTTTTAACGTACCTCGTATAAATGCCTCTGCTTATCACCTTCTTTCTTGTAAACCACCTCAACTACGACCCGGTCAGCACGTCTACGTCCGTGCTCACCCGCAGCCTGCAGAGATTTCTGCGCAGACTTTGCGGCGAAATGGAGCGGGCCGCACGTGATCACACGAGACATCGGATCCACCACCTACCTGGTGTGGCTTGGCAGAAAGACTGTCAAGGTGCACCAGGATGACCTGCGCCAAACCCCAGGTGACGACAACAACGCCACACCAGGTGCCCTATGATGGCAACCCCGATGTCGAGGTCCGCCGACCACCCACGCAGGAGGAAGATGCGTCAGCACATCCCTCGGAGGAACATCTACAAGGGTCCGAAAGCCCGACGACACCCAGCGTTCAGGTGCCCCTCAGAGATCATCGCGGACGGCGCGGCACCACCGGGTGTCACCGTTCCCGTGTAAACGCCATCCCAGGCATACCACTAGCACGAGCAAGAAGAAGCAGCATCACGGCCCACCCACATCACTGCGCCTACCTCGACTTGAGTCTCCACCCTTCTCACCACGCCCGCTACAGGTGACACCCTGGGACCTCCTGCTGCTCTGTTGACGGCTTCAGGAGGTATCCACTGCTGGCGAGGGGGTGATGCACTGGGGAAGTGCTACAGTAGGAACGCCGCCGCTAGCCG
>NQII01000186.1:395213-505547 GCA_002778355.1 Clitarchus hookeri | reverse complement strand
GGAGCAGTGACGGCGGCAGCGAGGCACTTAGCTCGCCTCCACTCCCTACCTACCCCCGCCGTTGACGTCGGCCAGCGAGGCATGCCTGACCTGCAGTGACGCCATCGCGTCCCACACCGCAGCAGGTTGCCCACATCAACACCAGCACTGTTCAGCAGACCACCCAAGGGCTCCATACGCCCTGCGACCCTGACATTGGACAACGGCCTTTCCCTGTAGTTCCTAAAGATGCGCGGTCTGCAAACTGTCTCAGTGGGAGGAGGGCGTTTGATGCAGGATGGCGTCCTGCCATCTAGACAGTTTGCCACGCTGCGTGTCCACAGCATCAACCACACAAGTGTAGCTGCAGCGCACCGCAAGCACCGACATGACTGCAGTGCGTGTGTGTGAAAGTGCAGAGCAGTGCAGCACAACCACATGCCCCACACCCCCCCTCACGGGCGTGCATGGGTGCATAATGGCAGACCCAGCATATGTAATTTGTAGGGCAATTTCAAAGCAAGTATTTGAAAGTAAAGAAAGAGACACTAAGATTGTAAACGTTCATAGCATTTCAGGGTTTTTATTTTCTAATTCTCAAATTCACGTATTTTTCACCTCAATTGTTTCACCCTCGTTTCATGACATTCAAGTGTAGATTGTAACCGTTTTTATTCATAGAATATTTATGTATTTATTTTGTTAATTTATAATGCCAGTGTTTATGTCCTTTTAATTGTTGCAAGTTACAGGCAAGCAGAAAGTAATGCAGGGTGAGCCGCGTGCCGCCATAGTTATTGGCACGCAAGCTCGCCAGATTCAGTTTTCAGTTGCCGTTGAGTGTCTCAAGAGGTCAGCACGTGCTGAATCGCGCTTAGGGTGCCTTCACGTTTTTGCGCCAATCACCTGCCAATCACCTTTAGCTGCAATAATCAAATGTAACTTTCTGAAAATGGTTATTTCTGCACCCGGAAACGCTACACCTTGTTTACCCGGGGAAGCTTAATGCACAAATGTGTATTTTTTGCAGTTTTGCCTATCTGGAGGGCCGCAGGCCAGAGTCCGTATAAAGTCTTCACCTAGAGGGATGTAAGTGTTTCTGTACAAGAGTAATTACGTGCAAGTTTTCAGACTTCATGTCTTCTATTTCAAGCACTGCCTTTGAGCGTTTTGGAGTATGGGTCCCCTATAACCCACCTTCACCCAGTTTCACATAAATTACTTAACAGCCATTATGCTCAACTCAGAGCTTTTACATTTTAAGGCGTGTGGGTCACCTGAATAGGCCCACAGTATTTTCCATGTAAATATCAGGAGCGTGGGGCTCTTCCAACATTTCACCGAGGGACTGTGTACGTCTGGGAGAGTGGCCCACCGTACCCTGAGATCATTACCAGCAGCAACAATTGGCACCGCCTGCCAACAGTGTCTGGCGCCTAATCGGGTAGCCAAATCCACAAACCACGTAGCAATGTTTTTACCGCCCTTTAAAACTTCCCTTAACCCTACGCCACCCAGCCAAAAGGCGTTAACTGTTAGATGTGACTACTACGTAACAAATTATCTCATCTTTTAATAGTTTTTTTTATATGCGGAACAGTATGTTACTTTAAAACAAGTAATGTTTTCAACTGCCAATCTGTGTATACAGCACACTACCCATTTACAGTGTCACCATTTTCCTCAGCCAATAGTCTAACCACACGAAGAGATAGTGCCCATGTTGAAAAATTTCACTCTAAATATCCTGCGTTACGCATTGATAAATGGAATAGTAATTGTTTTATATAAGACAATGTATAAATAATAAATATATGTATGTGCACTTTTATGCATTAACTAACCACTTAAATTCATAGTTTGAAAGAATAGCTTTAATTTCATCATATAATATTACAGGCACAGTGTGTGTTTTCATTTGTCATGTTGCCTACCTGAATACACGGAAAGGAGGGGAAGAGAGTTGTAGTAAAACCAGAACACTGCAGAGAGAGTGAAGCCTTGTAATGAAAGTGTACTTAGAAAACTATTTGGACATATTTTACTCCTGATCATTTCAAACGACATCTCCCGATCGGCAGGAGCGCTGACTGTCCAGGTGGACATCAAGACCTGCTGATTGATTACCCAAGAAACTTGGAATAAACCCCCAGACCTCAGCCCCATCAAGCATATGTGGGACATAAAGGGACGGTATCTGACATCCAGCTAAACCCTGGCAATGACCGTCACCCAGCTTTGCCAAAAAGTACGAGCGTTGGATACGGTACTCCTGAGAGACTTTCAGTATTTTTATGACCCTATAATATGTCAGAATTGATATATGCATGACCATTTGGGTTGGTTACACTTCTTATTAAGGTGTCTACTATATATGTTGCATTTAATGTTCTGGATATTCCACATTTTAATGTCTTGATCAGTTGCACATACCACCTCCTCCTTGTGTACTAACTTTGAGGCAGATACGTGTATTCCTACAGAGTGTTCTTAAATGTGTTTATTCATTGGTGTTTTTGTAAATGTGTTTATATTAAATTCACATGCCCAAACTTCCGTTACCAAATTTCTACACTATCTGTTTTGGTTTATCAAGGCAAACTTCAATGTAAAAGCAATATCTTTATGCAGTTTACGTGAGGGAATGTAGTTATACATGAACTACATTAAAAGTGAGAATTTTTTTAAAGTTTAAAATACACTATTGTTTGTGATAATTGTGACACCCAGAAAGAATGGCTCGAATGAATCCAAACTCTGAGGATGTGTAGAACAGTGTACCAGCAATAAGCGATTATGATTGCAGAGAGATGGCATATACATAGGCCCAGCAGCACCCTCTCTTGTGTGACCGAAAAGGTCATTGTTATGCCAAGCTCAGTCAGTGAAGAGACGCCAAACGAAGTGAAAGCAAGTGCCAGTATGCCTTGTTCGATGTCAAAGGGCGCCATATCGGCATGTGAGTTATAACAGGACAGAATGATCTGTCTTCGGGAAACAGGTTTGTCATACAGTGACATTTCGGCTTCTATAGGGAATGCTGCTATGACAGTGATGCGTGTGTGGAATCAGTGGATAGAAGACGGTCATATGCAGCAACGAGCGGGTACTGGACCACAGCACGGTATGACCGCCATCTTGTCCGCATGGCCGTAACGGACCATATAGCCTCGTCCACAGTGTTGGCTCGACACTGGAGCCCTGCAACCGGCGTGGACCTGTCTGCGTCAATGGCTCAATGCCGTCTGCTGCAGTATGGACTGGTGGCATGCATGCCATTGCATCGGTTTCCGTTGTTGAGAAACCACAAACGCCTCGGACGGCAATGGGCATGTGAATGCCGTAACCGGGGTGCTGAGTGGCAAAATGTAGTGTTTTCAGATGAGTCCCGCTTCAACCTGTCCTATAGTGATGACCGCATACGTGTTAGATGCTACTTTAGTGACCACAATTTGGCAGCCTGCATTGACGGGTGGCATAGTGGACAAACGCCAAGTGTGATGGTTTAGAGCACCATTGGATACAACATGCGATCTCGACTCCTACATATTGAGGGCAATCTGAACAGCAACCGCTACATCAGGGAGGTNGCGGACAAACGCCAAGTGTGATGGTTTAGAGCATCATTGGATACAACATGCGATCTCGACTCCTACATATTGAGGGCAATCTGAACAGCAACCGCTACATCAGGGAGGTTTTAGAGCTTGAGGTACTGTCCCACCTTCAGGCGACTCCACATGCCATATTTCAGCAGGGCANCTTGAGGTACTGCCTCTCCTTGAGGCAACTCCAGATGCCATATTTCAGCAGGACAATGCCTGGCCACATGTGGCGAGGAATGTGCAAGCCTTCATCAATGAATGATGGGTACCACAGCTTCCCTGGCCTGCACGTTCGCCTGACATGTCACCCATTGAATATGTCTGTGATATATTTGGTCGGTGACTTGTTCATCGCGGTCCTCCAGCAACCACTGTCTCTGATTTGTGACTCACATGCAAACCACATGAAGGGAAATTCTGTAGGAACATATCCAGGTCCTCTTTGATTCCATGCCACTGCGTTTAGGGGCTTTGATTGCAGCACATGGGGGCTTCACACCATACTGAATTCTCAAGGACAGATATTATGTACAGTTGTGCAATCCTAATCAGTTGTGTAATGTCATATACCAAATCTGTGGTATAAAGTTCATTTCCCTCACATGTATCCTTCTAGGTTTTGCATTTTCACAAACATTAGTGTACATGTATTTGGGATGAAATCGTATTACCAACTATTCTACAACATATCAATTGTTAAACCTACTTTCTGTCTACATGGGATGCTGGCTTCAGGGGTTTGGTTTGCCAAGCAGCATTACAGTTTTGTTTTGTGAAAGTTAAGTAGCTGAATGTAGAATTCCGTTATTATGTCTGCTGCACAAAGATGATATTTTTACTGTTCTTATTGCATAATAAAATTTAAATTATATATTATGTCATAAGCAGAGATTAAGTCAAATGGGAAGTCAGGGAAAAAAGTAAACATGGTCTGGAATACGTGGAAAAGGCAGGGAATTTCGAAACAGAGTGGCCACCCTGAGTATGGCAAGCATGTGTGTGAAGCAAATAGATTAGCTGTCATCATTGTGTTGTAGCATTCTAAATTTTCTTTTGGTTGCCCAGTCTAAATTATTTTTCATGATAACTTGCTCACCACTTTATGGTTGTGGTTCCCCAAAGATAATTGTTTTTTATGTAACGTTCCTTTTCACTGTTTTCTGAGTTTTGCTGATGACGCTTGACTGTGACCACTTGCTTCTCGTAATTTGCAGTGGTACTGCTTGCTGCCATTGACCTTCCTGTTTTTAGAGTATATTTGTTTTGAAATTGTTTGTGAGTCACTTACTGTAATTTTCAGAATTGTCCTTGTTTATTTTAAAGTCTTTTAACATTTCATACATAGTATGCTTTATATTATTAATAGTTGCGGCTTTGACCAGCTCCACAAGAGTGCCTTCATGCTTATTTTAATGTTCTTTTAATGTGTATGTCATCAGTTTTAATTATTATTCATATCTTTTTGTATGATTAAATGCCCTTCAAGGCTGCCTGTTTTGGGCTATTTGTAAATCTATTTCAATCAAGTAAGTCTGTCAACCTGTTTGCCTTGATTTGTATCTACTTATTTTAATAAATATGTTTCATGTGCATCTATCTTGTTGACTTACGGCACACTATTATTGACTGAATATATGAAGCATGTGATCACTTACTGTAAAATTCAGTTCTTACTAAAAAAAACTTATTTAAAAACTTAAAATTATTCAGAAGTAAGCTTTGAGATCATACTGGGATAAGCCTACAAGTACAATACAGCTACAACATAATGAGCATCAAAAGCAACGTACAGCTAGTAAAGAAGTAGCAATTATGGAAAGATTAGAAATATCTGGAATGTATCACTGTTAGAAAAGTATAATTGTAAAACATTCAATTTTGAAATTAGTTGCACTGCTTAATTGTTATTTAAGTAATTGTTAAGAGTTTAAGATTTCCCGTAGAACCTGAAAAAAATTCTAGAAAATTGCATTAATCAAGAATACTAATCATGCTGAATAATAATTGCATAAGGCATTACAATATTCACAGTTCATATTATGAATCACAATAATGGGGAGGGCTGTGAATGTTAAGGAAATAGTGGGGTGAACTTATAAAAATAGTGAGAAATAATATAACAAGATATGTGGAAATGCACAAACAAAAATAAATATGTATCTCCAAATTGCTGAAGAATTGTGAATTCACTGAATATGATGTTCAGTCTTCTTATATTATCATGTGCTTCACTCATGATTTCCATCATATTTTGAAAATGGCAAAAACATATAAGGGTGTTACATCAAGTTGCTTAGCCATGGTAAACTCAAGAAGACCTAACCTAACCCAAGTGTACTATAAATGAATCACAGATGGTAGGTGTGCTGCAAGGACTTTTCTGTGAAGAACACTATATCCAATACTGCTGTAATTAGTTTAGCCCAGACCCCAGTAATATATTTAAGTAGTAAAGTAAAATTTTAAATGGGTGATGTAATCTGGTTGTTTCGAAAATTGTTTGGTACTACTGGTGATGTACATATTGTTACAAATTTGCTTTTAAAGCCAATTCATACATGAAAGTTGCTATGGGCGTAGCTAAATAATGTGTCATGAGTAGGTAGAGCACAGCAGTATAATATGAGGTTTATTGAACATAAGGATTACACAATTACTATTGATTGGGGGAGCTTTAAATTGAATACCAAGATGCTAATTAATTGTATTAAATATTGTTACCTCATGCCATTACTAGTACAGTCTAATTGGAAAGTCCCCACTTTGTTCATGTTGCCGGAGGCTGATTCTACAAGGTGGTTAACGACGGCCGGACATACCCATCTTCCGTGGTCTTCTCTCTGGTCGGGTCGACGACAAAAGACGCCGATCCCGGTGTTACGCTGCCCTATATCGGGTGTGTTGTTTAATATTTTTGGCCCCGTTTACTGGCCGGTGGAGGGGATTTCTGCAACTGTCTTTTGCAAGGTGTTGTTCCAATCACGCTCGTGTCCTGGTTTAATGTTTGAAGGTGTGATGAGGCAGGCCGTTCAGCTAAGTCCTGATCACTTCATAACAATATGTATGGTCATTTACAATTAGTATATAATGGTTCAAATAAATGTTCATTCAGTCCTATGAGTCCTCTTTGTACTTATTCCTTAGCACGATAGCATGTCTGCGCCTCACCCTTTCTGATTCACCTTTCATGAAGTTAGGTTAAGTCTTCTGTATTTACTATAACTTAAGCGCCGACAGCACGCAATGACTGCATTTTCCACGCTAACATGTAATATGACATAGTACGACCCACTAAACTGAATAACCAGAAATTACTAATTTTACACACTTAATTAGGTGATAGATAACTCCTTGGTGGCAAGAAAGTAACATCCTCTGCGTAGCTGACTCACAATGCCCGAAGAACTCACAGTTGCACCCTCTTTTCGTATCTCACAAGCCTTCACACTGTCACATCACAAAGGAATACCTAGCACATTGAGCAACACTCCACTTGCCATCAAATGCACAACCCAGCATACAAACATCAACTAATTGTTCTATCTTATGATAAAACTGATGGCAAACGTGAGAGTTTCAATTTGCCTTTGTTCATGGCAATATGGCATTCTAGAACAATCATAACATGATGCTATACATAAACAATAACTCTTCCCAATATTTAGTGCTGTGGTCAACCAATTATCCTATTTTTAGTACCCCATTTACAACATGAGGTAAAATTTTACTTGAGGGGCTTTCCTGAAAATAATTAAAAAAACTCCAGAAAGTGGTATATTTCGACTCTACTANGAAACAAAGTATTACTTAACAAATAGAAACCCATTTCCCATAGTGCTAAATTAATATCAAACAATTTAGTGTATAATTTGTTACAGAAATTTAATAAAGATATTGTGTACATACAATATCATCTTTTTCTCATAATGTTAATAATATATTATTATTTCTTGTTAATAGTGGAAATAAACTAAGAATTTTAATGCGTTTCATTCTTTTCTACAGTTTTTTTGGTGAGATTTTACCTCAATTTAAAAAACTACCCCCATTTTATTAGACATGTTGAGGACGGTAGTGAGCTAACACCACCCTCCATGCCTGGTGTTAAGCTAAAGATAAAAGAGTGCATATAGTAAGGCAACCTAACCGCTCGGTGAATCACTCCTGAAAAGCTTGAGGACAGTAGTGTGGCTGTTGTCCTTATTTTGAGCATAGAGGTCATCTTAAAAGTTATTGAACAAACCTCCTGGACTGATTTGAATTACTAGTTATGCTGGCTTTGCAATATTGCAATGTGACACAGTGTGATGAGTGGTAGCCAGAGTGAAGCAGCTGGCTGTCTCCAACTGATGGAGAAGAATGTGTTGCATGAATTTCAGACATTACTTTTGTTGGCAGTGGACGATGATAGCAAAGAAGCAGCATTGTACATATAGTTTGTAAAATAAGAAGAAAAAAAGGAAACTCTGTGTGTAACTGGAGAAAAACACTTGTTGCAGTTATTTGCTTCCACGATGAAAGATAACTTCAATTAGCTATTTGAACTGTTTGTTATAGAGAATCTATTCACAAAATGTTGATAGTAAACAAGTCACTTGGAGGACAACAAAGTTTGCCAGGGATGGAGGACTAATAAAAAATAAAAAACTAAATTTAATTTATTTACAATGTTATAAAAATACAAACAACTATTATCTACAACATTAAACTACCTATCTCTACTATTAACATATAATATTCCTAACAGTGAGTGCAATATTTAATGCCAATCACTCTGATAATAAAGGTCCTTTTCAATGTCTTTATACTAGCTACAGTCACTTAGTTTTCACTTATTAGTTAAACACACATGATCAAAATGTTTATTACCACACATTAACATAATACCAAATGTCTGCCACTCGCATCCAGTCCCATTGTCTCACAATCCAGCCAGTTAGTTTGCTCATCATTCTACAAACCTAGTGCTAATGGCCATATAAGGCTCCAGACTCCCGACTCTAAGGCACGCTGTGTAAGCCACAGCTGAGCTAACCAGGCTCAGAAGGTTCGTTGTGTCTTGAATCACATTGAAAAGGGGGAGGGAGGTGATGACCAGAATATTCTCACAGCAACTAACCCAGTTATTCAATCTTCCAGGGTGGGGAGTACTATCAGTTCCAATTGCGGTATCATGGCAAGTGGCACATGTTAGTGTTTCACAGTCCATTTGTAACTGTGTTTTCCGTTCTTCAGTTACCGGTGATATCAACGCGTGCCCAAAGGAGAAGTGAGGAAGGGCACCAAGGCCGTGTGGCCATATGTAACTCTATGTATTTTATTGTTTGTTTTTTTTTTTNAGGAGAAGTGAGGAAGGGCACCAAGGCCGTGTGGCCATATGTAACTCTATGTATTTTATTGTTTGTTTTTTTTTTTTCACCCTTTTTTGGTGTGGACATAACCTACAATTGCAATCTTCTTGCCACTGGTTATATATTTACTNTTTTTTTTTTTCACCCTTTTTTGGTGTGGACATAACCTACAATTGCAATCTTCTTGCCACTGGTTATATATTTACTAGCATACAACAGTACAGTATAAGATGGCCCTCATCACCAACAAATTGTAGCTTGATAGTGAAACTGCAACTGAATTTTGTCATCTGTCAGTGTCGAGCGTCTTGTGCCATATTGCTCTAAAACATATATGTACATCTTCAATCGCTTGCAGATTAATTAACTCATGTTCACTTACAGCTTGAGTGAACACTTACTTATTTAGTATTACCAGCAACGTAACTTTATATGAACCAGATGTTTGAAGACGAATCATTTACAGCTACAAGAAAGCAGTGGACCAAAAACAGATCCCTGTATCACACTATTCTTAACCTCAGCACAATGTGACTGCATTCCTCCAACATCCCCAAACTGTGTTCTTCCACTTAGATATGACTTAAAGAATGAAAGTGGAGTATATGTATGCCATAATTCTTCAACTGTACCAAAATTCCTTTGTGCTCAATACTGTCATATGCTTTACTAAGATAAGGCATCATCTGTGGATTTACCCTTGCAAAAACCAAACTGTCTGAAACAATTTCACAGATATAAAAAAATTTCCCCATCAGAATTTTTATAACTGATTCTGTGATTTTGCCAGTTACATGGACTAGTGAAATCAGTCTGTAATTATCAGTCTGTGACTCCTCCCCCTTTTGTTGAATGCCGGTTTAATTAGTGATTTTGTGCAAATCTGGAAAAAGTTCCTCAACCAAACAAGCATTAATATTTTGCTCAAGTGGTAACAACAATATACATTATATATTTTATAATATTACTAGACAGCCCGTACATATATTTACTTTTTGACTCTTTCATTTAATACACAACTAATAAAGTTTTACTGGTCGCAATCAAAAAATACCAGTTTTTCCCATACTCTGTAGTAAATCTTTTGATATCATTATTGGCTTTAGAATACTTCTCTTCACCTAGTTGACTAACTTGATAAAACAAGGTTGTCTGACTTGATAAAACAAGGTGTTATATATATCCTGTTCTCTGTAAACTGAGCTCTTTAAAACCTGTGCCTAAGAATTACTTGCATGCACATTGTGTATTTTATTAACATTGCCATGGACCTGACCACTTTAGTCATGTAGTTTTCAAGTAAAATTTTACTAGAAAAAATACTGTTTTACAAATTTGATAATTATTACACTTTAATGCATTAAAAAAGCACTAAGCAAAATAATTTCAGTATTCACAAATATTTTTGTAACACTTTTAATTCAACGTTAAGAGATGGAACTACTTTCCCTCCGACTTACCATCGTTATTAGAGGCATGTCAATAAGTTCACCCATTAAAATAAATGCAGGTTTGGACAATAGCATTTTTCAAAGGTTGATTTCAAAAGTGTTCAGTTAACCAATAGCCTATAAAATAAAATCCTGTGTTAAAACCCCAGTACCAGTGGCATATTCAAAATACTGTTGCAAGATTCCAGAGGGGCGTATTTAAGTACGCAGCTACAACATTAATCTATCTATCTCCACTATTACTTTTGTTATTCTCATTGATTGCAATATTTAACATCTATCTTGATTCTGATTGAAGTCCTTTTTCTCTATTGGTTGTAGTCATGTAATTCACACTCATTATTTACACATGTTCAGCCTGTCTGTTGCCACCATTCCAAATGTCTTACACTCACGCGTCCAGTTCAGTAATCCTGCTAGCCAGTCTCACTCTCCTCTCCACCGATGCTCGTAGTCCACAGTCTTCACTCATGCTGGTCACTCGCCACCACTTGATGCTATGCTGGCTTGTCGCTTTGTTTGTCTTTGCCTACCTGTCACTTAATGTCACAAAATCCTCCAAACTCTCAAAACTGTTTCCTCAGAGGCACATCGCAGCTTAAATAGTCTTGGTGGCCTGATCTGGAAGGTTCCTCGCACTCACTGAGAGGGGCAACATCAATGAACCAGAACATGTTTCTATATAACCGCAGAAATTCAATCTGTTAAGAGTCAGGAGCACGCAAGTTGCGATAGGCTTATCTTGGCGCCATGTCTGAAAATCACAGCACACTCTCAGGTTACTAGCCTAGCCCTCGCGCACTCCTTCACTTGCATGACTGGGATGAGCAAGGGAAGTAATGCAGACCAGCTAGTAACACTGCCCCCTCCTTTGGTATGTTCATCTCAAACAGACTCTGCAAATCCAGACCTTCGTAGAGTGCCAGTTGGTCAATGTAACAACCAAAAGACCACATCATTGATCATCTTCAGAATCTTGTAGGGGCCTTCCCAACATTTCTGTAACTTTGGGCAGTACCCTATTCGCCTCTGTGGGTTGTACAGCCACACCAGTTGTCTTTCTTGACATACTTCACCCAACATTCTCGTCATACCCCATCTTCATCCTGTAAGTATTTATTCTGAGGTGCTGTTGAGCAAAATCATGTTTGCAAACTAGTCTGTAATGTAGTTCTTTGGCATAATCAGGAGCAGTAGCTTCCTCTTTTGTCAGTCAGCCAAACAGCAGATCACTAGGGAGGCACACCGCTCTGTTCCAAACAGCATCCTTGATGGTGTTACACTTGTAGACTCGTGAACTGCGAGCAGTAAGNGGAGGCACACCGCTCTGTTCCAAACAGCATCCTTGATGGTGTTACACTTGTAGACTCGTGAACTGCGAGCAGTAAGTAAGGAGAAACAATGGCACCTTTGAGTCCCAATCCTTTTGGTTTCTGCCACAAAGATTAACAGGTACTGCTCAAGTGTATATTTAGGCCTCTTGACCATTCCATCCAATTGAGGGTGTAAGGCTATATATGGCCCTAGACTTTTCCATTCCCAAAATTTTTCGATACATCCTGGAACACAGCAGCTGCAAAATTTCTTCCCTGATCAGAATGGAGTTTTAGTGGCACCCCAAACCTCNGGAGGCACACCGCTCTGTTCCAAACAGCATCCTTGATGGTGTTACACTTGTAGACTCGTGAACTGCGAGCAGTAAGCAAGGAGAAACAATGGCACCTTTGAGTCCCAATCCTTTTGGTTTCTGCCACAAAGATTAACAGGATTCTGCTCAAGTGTATATTTAGGCCTCTTGACCATTCCATCCTATTGAGGGTGTAAGGCTATATATGGCCCTAGACTTTTCCATTCCCAAAATTTTTTGATACATCCTGGAACACAGCAGCTGCAAAATTTCTTCCCTGATCAGAATGGAGTTTTAGTGGCACCCCAAACCTCNTGATACATCCTGGAACACAGCAGCTGCAAAATTTCTTCCCTGATCAGAATGGAGTTTTAGTGGCACCCCAAACCTCAAGCACACATGCTCTACGAGTGCATCAGCCACAGTACGTGTTCTTGGTTTGGGAAGGGAATGACCTCAAGCTACTTAGTAAAGTAATTTTGGGCCACCAGTAGATAACGATTACTTTTCTCTCTGTAAAGTACGGGTCCCAGAATATGTACTGCCATCCTCTCAAATGGGGCTCCAACATTGTAATGCTGAAGGTGACTTTGCCCCCTGGTCCTTGGGCTCTTCCTAGCAGTGCAGGTGTTGCACATTTGGCACCACTTTTCAACATCCTCCTGACAATGAAGACAGCAGAATCTCAGTCTAACACTATCAAAAGTCTTATTAACACCAAAGTGCCCACTGGCCGCAGCATTATGCAGTTTTTTCAAGATTTTGGGAACCCTGCATTTTGGAAGGACCAACAGACCAACGGTAAGCATGTGTTTTCTATCATTACTTTCCCAGTTCCTTTAAAGCAAGCCATTCTTTAATATGAGGGAATGTCATTGTGCCCAGTATGCTATTACTGCTGTGCTCAGGCTAACTATCTCTTCCCCTTTTGGCCAACAACCAGCATCTTTCCACCTTAGTAAGGGATGCAGAGTGGAATTATTTACCTGATCTTTTCCTATATAATCATTCCAGGACACAGACACAGAACCTTAAATTCTTGTCCTCTGTCCTTAACTTTAATGATTCACCACTCGTTTCTTCGGGGCATTCACAATGACAACAGAATGACTCACTGTGCCTCGTAGAAAGTGCATCTGCATTGCTGTGAAGGCATCCACATCTGTGTTGTATTTCAAAGTCATATTCTTGTAGATGCTGTAGCCACTCAGCTATTTGAACTTTGTGGTTCTCGAAATTAATTAGCCAACATAATGAAGCGTGGTCGGTTCTTAGAATAAAATGTCTGATATAAAGGTAGGGATGGAAGTGTGAAATTGCCTTCACCATGGCCAGAAGCACCCTGCGTGTGAGACAGTAATTTCTCTCAGGCTTGTGCATTACCTTACTGAAGTCTTCTAGTGGTCTCTCATTTCTATCCTGAATCTGAGATAACACAGCTCCAATGTCTACATTACTAGCATCAGTATCCAAAATTAACATACCATCACTTTTCGGGAATCCCAGGACTTGAGGAGATATCATCAGAATTTCCGTTAGCATAATAAAGACAACTTCACACTCAGTGGTCCAATGAAATTTCCTTTTGGTGTCAGCCAGTTCATGTAGTGGCTTGGTAATCATGGCGAACCCANACACTCAGTGGTCCAATGAAATTTCCTTTTGGTGTCAGCCAGTTCATGTAGTGGCTTGGTAATCATGGCGAACCCACGTATAAATGGACAGTAGTAGGCACATAATCGCAGAAAACTCAGTACTTCAGTTTTGTCATTTGGTGTTGGCCAATTTCTTATGGCTTTGGACTTTTGGGTGTCTGTTTCAATTCCGTTGGCAAACACTGCATGTCCCAAAAAAATTAATTTTCTTTTGCGATAAGGTGGCACTTCTTAAGAACTATTTTTCAAGTTGTNGACACTGCATGTCCCAAAAAAATTAATTTTCTTTTGCGATAAGGTGGCACTTCTTAAGAACTATTTTTCAAGTTGTGTACGGTCACTTTCGGGAATACAGAGTCTAAGTGTGATAGTTGCTCTTCAAATGTCCTTCCTGTCACAATGTCATCTAGGTGAACCTGACAGATATCTAAAGGAAGGAATTTTTCCATTGGACACAAAATGTAGTCTTCCCTTAATCCTGTGGGGCCACCTCGCACTACCAGTTCCCAATCTTAATGTCCAAAGTACAAAAACCATTGTGAACCTGCATAGCTGTTCAACGTATTGTCTATCCTTGGAAGTGAATAAGAGTCTTTCTTTGTTACATTTTTATACTGGTGATAATCTACGCAAAACCTCAGAGTATTCTTTCTTCTTAACATGTATAATGGAGGAAGACCATGGACTAACAAATGTTTCTATCACATCCAGCTCCTTTATTTCCTTTAGAATTCCATCAACTGCATCCTCCGAAGCTGGCATTAGTCATCTTGGTGGCTACTTTATGGGCCTTGCATCTCCTGTATTAATGCGGAGGCAGGTCACATTAATCCTTGCAAGATTATTTGGTTCAAACGAGAAGGCATCTCTATTGTTCTACAGTAATTCAGATACAACCTTCTCCTGTTGTCAGTTAAGGTTTTCTCTTGTTCTTACTACCAGTTCCTCCAGTACTTCTGGTAGAGGACATTCNCCTTCTCCTGTTGTCAGTTAAGGTTTTCTCTTGTTCTTACTACCAGTTCCTCCAGTACTTCTGGTAGAGGACATTCCATTTGTTTTATTCTAGAAGCTTCTGGGACATTGGAAGTACCTGTATGACCTATTTCCAAACTCCTATCATGGCCGCAGCCTCAATACGTGCAGCCTTATCGGACAAATTTATTATTTTAACTTGCAAACTGTCAGAGTTTGAAGACACTAAAGTCCTTGCTATAACGACACTGCCAGGCNCCTTCTCCTGTTGTCAGTTAAGGTTTTCTCTTGTTCTTACTACCAGTTCCTCCAGTACTTCTGGTAGAGGACATTCAATTTGTTTTATTCTAGAAGCTTCTGGGACATTGGAAGTACCTGTATGACCTATTTCCAAACTCCTATCATGGCCGCAGCCTCAATACGTGCAGCCTTATCGGATNCTTCTGGGACATTGGAAGTACCTGTATGACCTATTTCCAAACTCCTATCATGGCCGCAGCCTCAATACGTGCAGCCTTATCGGACAAATTTATTATTTTAACTTGCAAACTGTCAGAGTTTGAAGACACTAAAGTCCTTGCTATAACGACACTGCCAGGCATGATGCCACCTTTCTCTGCTGGCTCAATGAGACTCGAAACGTCTGACAAATTTTCCTTGACATCTGCCTGTAATGACAATGTCACTAGAAGTGGGTAGGACATTGGTTTGACAAGAGACTACTGGGCAACTCATTGGTGAGGACAAATCCTGCCGTGTTGACACCACCAACTTGGTACTGCCTACCTGTAGCGCACTAAGTTAGTATCAATACAGCACCCCAGCCTACATAGTACATCAAACCCCAAAAGACATTCATCCTCTATTTCTGCAATGTTTATATATTGTGCTCTAGGCTAAGGTCATCAATCATCAAGTTGACTTTTCTCATACCTCTAACTGGTGTTGTCTGACCTGTTACTGTAGTAAAATAGCATTGTTCCATACTTTCGTCGGGTGATTGCTTGGGGGAAGGCCCAAGGATGTCTGATCTTACTACTGTTATGGTTGCCCCAGTGTAGGCAACCATCTAGCAAGGAACATCATTCATGCTCCCCTCCGCCATTATTTCATCCTAATCCTGTTTCACCAAGCGTACATATAATAACATTGCGGCCTTCCCTCCAGCAGTCACCAACTTTTGACCCGCAAGATTGGTGTTTACAAGTTTTCCGAATGTGTTGTACTTTCACCTGCTTCTCGCTGCCTGTTGTCCCATTTCTGTTGTGGGCAGTAGGCTCTCAGGTGCCCGGGTTGTCCACATGACCAACGCTCAGGCCATTTGGGAGAGGGGGCGGTAATACTCTGTAGCACGTACCCTGGAAACGATGTTCCTCATAGTCATCTGCAACTCCTTCAGCGTGTTTTTCATGCTGTCTTTGTCATCTTCATTCAGTATCAATGCCCATACCAGACATTGGAGTGCGGACCCCTGTGTTGCTGATTCCACCTCCAGTGCTCGGGCCAGGGCATCCTGCATGGTGGTGGGTGCAGCCAGGCGTACCACTTGCCAGACCTTGTGTCGGCAATGGCATCTAAGAAGAAGCTAACTGTGTTGATGCCACGCATCTCCTTGGGTCACCCTTTTAAAAATATGTGGGACAGCCACACAGTGTCTTACTATAGATCTTTCAGTGTCTCCTGATAGCTGGGTGCAGCTTCGTAGTTGGACATGGTGGGCATGTCGTAAGTAGCGGTCACCAAAATGTAGCTCCAAGGCAGACACCAGTGTGGGGTATTCCAGTCGATGTTGCTCTGGCAGAGATTTTAATATGCTTAGTGCGGGGCCTCTCAGTACAGCCGCGAGGCAGTAAGCCCGCTGTTTCGCTGATGAATCATTCAGGGGGCGACTATTTCAAACTGGTGTTGGTACTCCCCCCAAGATGTCTGGCCATCGTAAGGGGCGGGTCTAATTGCGACCTCCTTCCCCACTCCTGGATGCGTGACATCAATATGGTAGGAGGTCTGACTTGTATCCTCCTAGGTTACTGTATTGGTCGTCACTTGCACTTCTTCCCCACTTTTCTGGGCTGTTGTTGCTGTAATTGTGGATATCCACTGGTGAAGAAATTTGTACCATTCTTTCTTCAATGCACTTATTTCATTCTACACACACTCAACTCTCCCACTGACACTTTCAAATTTCCTGTCCACACAGTCAGTTCTTGTATTCACTAACTCGCTAATGTCTTTTATTTTCCTTTTTAAGTTTTCATTTACTGTGACTATATTCCTTTATACATTTTCATTTACTGTGTCAATTTCTTGATCTATTAAATCACTTACATTAATCATCTGGCTATTTACATTCTCGTTTACATTTTCTATTACAATACTTGGTTGTAATTTACTGTATCAATTACACTCTTTCACACTACTTATTTGGCTACCTAGCCCCTCAATTAATGCTCGCAGTGCTTCCAGTTCTGCCAACATTTTTCTAGTTATCATTCACTGCAGTGGCCGGCAGTTGAAACGAACCCTATGCTATGAATGTAGTTAGCTTTAATACCCCCGCTCCACCTCATTTTACCATATTTTTTTCCAGTGTGTGGGAAAGAGTTATCACATCCCACTCTTCCCCCAACCCGAAAATATAAGCTTTAGGGGTTTAATGGGCCATAATGAGGCCATCTACGTATAAGCAATTTTGTAAAGAATGTTTGCAGTAATAGTAAAACACCACTTATCATTATAAAAATTGTCTCATAAACTTGTCTGTATGTCAAATAACTTTACTTAAAAATATTTTTTTATTGATAATCCAATCTGACTGTTTTTATTCCATTTTTTTTACAACTATTCCAAGTTATTCCCCTGTTAAAAAGAAATAGTACCATGCAACACATTTCTGCCCATACCAAGTTACAATTTGTCTTTTATTTAGTTGAGATAAGACAACAAAACTTTCAAGATAGTCATAAATGTAACACCTGGTGTCATTTTAAAATCTGACTGGGTTCATGAGAAGCTGGAAATGTGTTTGGGACATTACATATTAATAAGTACTGATAAGAGCAATTTTAATAGTCTGCCACCAAATTCAAGACTCGTTTACACATTGAAGATGTAGTGGGATAGCAAATTATCAGAACTCACAGCCCCCCAGTTGAAATTATTTAACGGCAGCATACGCACCCCAATATTAATTACAGTAGTTTTAAAATTTTAATTACCGGCACTTTACAACTTCTCACTTCTTCAAAAATTATCCATTAATTTTTCCATATATATTCTTCCGTTCCCGAGAAAATGGCCTCACTTTGTCAGGTAGGTGATGAAAGTTTATGTTTTGTGTCAACGCAAATTCAAGACAAAAGTTATTTTTATCTAACAATTCAAAACGTACACAGTTTAAGCTTCTATACTGTACACAAAATTTGGTCTGCTTTTGCTTTAAAGTTAAACATCACAATTTTCTTTTATTTTAATAGTGAAATTCATTTGCCATTTTTTACACTTGGTTATGATGTTCAGATGTTTCTTGAGTCTTAGTTAATAAGGGTTAATAATTATCTCGTACAAAGTTAGATTTTTGTCCATAAGCTATTTTTAAAAAATCTTTTGTGTAATGTTCTGTTTGCAACCTACTAGCTCTACTAAATTATTATAACTAAAACAAATGTATTTACACTGTTTTCTTCCAGAGATGTAAGAATATGCAGGATGATCAAGGTTCATTATTTGTTACACAATGGAAATAAGTGAATTTTAAATACAAATCTGAATTAGAGCTTAGATAATGCTAAGNGGTTCATTATTTGTTACACAATGGAAATAAGTGAATTTTAAATACAAATCTGAATTAGAGCTTAGATAATGCTAAGCTATAGAAAAATGTTTTTTTTGTAATGTTGACAATCACTTTTTCGTCTTTTCTTAATACACCTAGCAGCAGAGAACAATGAATAATTAATTTTCTGGCAGCTATGCAACTATATGTATTTGTATATTGTATTTTATTATATTTAAACAAACAACTTTTAGTGTTACTAATTCTACACTATTACACTACAAGTAAACCTAATGGTATAACATTTTATACAATCTACTTTTCATTTTTTTTTTTTTCAAAGCGTAGTAGCAGTGCTACTTAAAAATATATATAAAAGTACAAACACTGAAAAAGAGCTCTAATAANGGTTCATTATTTGTTACACAATGGAAATAAGTGAATTTTAAATACAAATCTGAATTAGAGCTTAGATAATGCTAAGAGCTATAGAAAAATGTTTTTTTTTTGTAATGTTGACAATCACTTTTTCGTCTTTTCTTAATACACCTAGCAGCAGAGAACAATGAATAATTAATTTTCTGGCAGCTATGCAACTATATGTATTTGTATATTGTATTTTATTAGATTTAAACAAACAACTTTTAGTGTTATTAATTCTACACTATTACACTACAAGTAAACCTAATGGTATAACATTTTATACAATCTACTTTTCATTGAATGTTTTTTCAAAGCGTAGTAGCAGTGCTACTTAAAAATATATATAAAAGTACAAACACTGAAAAAGAGCTCTAATAANGTTTTTTCAAAGCGTAGTAGCAGTGCTACTTAAAAATATATATAAAAGTACAAACACTGAAAAAGAGCTCTAATAATTATAGACATATGTTTCATTCCAGATATTTGTTACAGTTTGGGTTTCAGATTTCTGAACATACTTCACAACACTTGTTTAGTTGCCACAACCACAATAAATTTTAGGCTTTATTTTTGGCTGCAGCAATATAGAAAGATGCAAAGGTTTAAAATGTTTAAAATCTAAAAAANATAAATTTTAGGCTTTATTTTTGGCTGCAGCAATATAGAAAGATGCAAAGGTTTAAAATGTTTAAAATCTAAAAAAACCTCTGTCAACTGTATTTTATATATGCATTAATTAATCAGGAATAAATGCATGTATAATATGACTGTTTGNAAAAAACCTCTGTCAACTGTATTTTATATATGCATTAATTAATCAGGAATAAATGCATGTATAATATGACTGTTTGTAAAATGAAAACAATTATTGCAAACCATTACTTACCGTAATTTTCTACAGTGTGAATTTGATTGGGTGATGCAAGTGTGATTTGAAATCAAAAGAGGCTTGTAAATTCCCCTAGCAAAATACACGGGCGAATCACATTATTATAACCACCTGCTAGAAGTTCTATCTGCAGCGCGTAGCCCATGACGTGGGCTGGTGAAGCAGGTATATAATGCGACCGACAGGCTGGCTGTACACAGTGCGCTTCCTGCTATCATGAGTTAGGGAAGCGATTTAACCAAGTTGCAAAAAGAGATGATCAATGGCCTCCAGGCCAAGGGGGTCAGCATTTGGGAAACAGCAACATTTGTGAACTCTTCATGTGCCTCTGTGGTAAAGGTGTATCGTGAGTGGACAAATGGCACCACTGGGAATAATCGTCGTGAAAACTGCGGAGCTCCACATGCCATTGATGTCCGAGGTGAACATCGTCTACGACGGTGCGTGTAGGCCATCTGACAGGCGACAGTGGAACAGCTCACCATCCAAATGAACCAGGGGGTATCCAGATACGTGTCTACTGCAACAGTTCAGCAAGCCCGTCTGCGAATGAGGTTCCGGAGTAGACAGAGGATGACTGCACCTGTGCTAACACAGATGCATCAACAAAAACTACTGGAATTTGCTCGATAGTATGGCAACTGGACAGCTGCTGATTGGTGACAGATAACCTTCTCCGACTAGTCACATTTTCAGCTGCATAGAACGGATGGATGTCAGTGTGTCCGGCAAGAAACGTCGGAGAACAGACACTCTGCACCCATTGCTGGATGAACGCAAGGCGGTGGGGGCAGTGTTATGGTATGGGGAGTGTTCCGTGGTATACTCTAGGCCCCATCATTCGTGTGGAAGGCACTCTTGATTGATTTGGTTATGAATCCATTCTCGGCGATCACGTCCACCCGTACATGATGATTGTCTTTCCTCAGGAGGATGGGATCTTCCAACACATTAATGCGCCTTGTCACACAGCTAGACATGTCCGCACGTGGTTGAAAGAGCACGATCAAGACTTCAAAGTTCTTCCCTGGCCCCCAAACAGCCCCAATCTAAATCCAATTGAACATCTGTGGGACCTCCTCGATCGTCGTGTTCACCGTCTGTCTCTTTTGCCACGCACCCTTCAACATTTGTGCTACCCACTGTAGACAACAGGGCTCCAGATACCCTTGGAGACCTATCAGCACCTGACTGAGTCACTACCAGCTCGTCTAGCTGCTGTCCGTGCTGTAAAGGGCGGTTACTCGGGATACTTGCAGGTGGTCATATTAATGTGATTTGACTGTGTATGCTCACTCTTTCTAACTTATGATTCTTGGGTGTAATATTATTTTATGCTACATTGTAAAAATTTAACTATTAATTAGTAACGTTATTTTAACTGTATGCAAATACAAGATTAGAGAAGAGTAATGGAAGATAAACGAAAACAGTTCGTAACTACCGCCCTCCTATACAGCTGAAATATTTTTTGAGTTCTATACACCATAACAAGGAAATCATGAGTGGTAATGCCTTAAGAGNCCTCCTATACAGCTGAAATATTTTTTGAGTTCTATACACCATAACAAGGAAATCATGAGTGGTAATGCCTTAAGAGAGGTATAAACTTTAGTGTTTCCTCTTCATTTCACATGCATACCACCCATTTATATCTATAAACAAAAAACTTTCTCGTTTGCTAGTTTTCTTCTTCTTTGCACATCCAGAAAAATAACCAAAATATCATTGTTTAACAATTTTTTACGTTAAAATTACTTTTAGTAAAGTAAATATTATGATTGCGTCATGGTTGGAAAATATTAGAGATATCCCAGTCAAATTTTTAAAATATTTGACTTTATAATTTTCAAGGGACAAGTTTAGTTTGAACGTTTTTCGGCCATGCAAAGCAAGCATGTAGCACTGTTGAGTTTCCTGCCTATGTGTATAAGCTGAGGGAGCACGGAGGAGGCGCAGATAATGGCAAGATTCCCATGTTTCTTTGCAGCTCCGGCCAGCACAATGGATTGGCTTAAGGAGCGGCAGCCGTGCTCAGCCGCAGTAAAGCACTGAGACGGTGTGCGAGAGGCTAAAGACCTGCAAATGATTATCTCTGGCAACAAAATTGAACTCTAACCATGTGATGTTGCATTTTTAAAGGAAAATAGCATCAATTTTGAGGCAATAATACATCATATTTAAAGCTTTGATTAAATAAATTATTCAACAACATTAATGAAAATTTGGTCATTGCTAGAGCACGGCCTCACGCACCACTACTGATTCATTGCAATGGTTTTAAAAAAAACCGGTCTTATTTTTGTAACCTACAGCTTTCACAATTAATTAATTATAATTACTAACCTTTCATCAAACTTAATTTACAATTATTGAATGCTTCCATCCCACTTCTGAAATGAGTGTTGCAAGATGCCAGAGGGGCGTATTCAAGTTTGTGAGGAATGGAGGACTTAATAAAAATAAAAGAACTAGATTTGATATTAATTTAATCACACAACTATTATTTACAACATTAAACTATCTATCTACACTATTACTTATGTTTTTCTCAGTGAGCACAGTATTTGTCTGTCTCAGTTCTAATTAAAGACCTTCTCTATTTCTCTATATTGGTTTTAGTCACTTAATTCACACTCATTATTTACACATGTTCAGTCTGTCTATTGCCATCATTCCAAATGCCTAACACTCTTGCTTCCAGTTCAGTAGTCCCACCCGCCAGTCTAACTTTCCACGGCACCGATGCTCGCAGTCCGCAGACTTCACTCCTGCTGGTCACTCTCACCGCCACTTGGCACTCTGCTGGCTTCTCATTTTGTTGTCTTAGCACATCTGTCGCTTAATGTCGTGCACTCCTCCAAACTCTCAAAACTGTTGTCTTAGAGGCCCGTAGCAACTTAAATTATCTCTGTAGCCCAATCTGGAAGGTTTCCCACACCCTGAGTCGTGCTGAGAGAGTCAAGGGCAATGAACCAGAACATTCTTTCAGATAACTGCATAAATTCAATCTGCTGAATGTCAGGAGCATGCAAGTTGCAATATTCTTGTCATGGGGACATGTGGTGGTATGCGTGGCTGCATTTCTTTGAAAATCACAGTGTGCTCTCAGGTTACTATTCTAGCTCTCATGTACTTCTTCGCTCGCACAACCGGGACAGAGAAGGGAAGCGATGCAAACCAGCGAGCATGTAACAATGAGGTGGGGGGAAGTGGCACTAAAATTTTATTACAATTTTGTGACATTGGTCCAGTTTTAGTTACTTGCTTTCATGGTGACAACTGTGTATTTTGTCATATAAATCAGATATGTAAAAAAAATTGGGAAAAATTTAAGGTTTAACATATTTTTTAGAAGATTGGCAGATGGTAAGCAAAATAGTTCATCTTTGCCTAGATTGTATTGAGTTGGATTTGGCACAATTTTCAATGTTTTAAGAGGGGGGCACATTCCCCCTGTGCCTTTCCCTTAAATATGCCCCTCATTGTTCTTCTGTATGAGATTTTTCTTTTTAAATTCCAAGCAGCTTGACATTTTGTTCAAATTTTCAAGAAATATAATGTTTGCAGTAAATTTGACAAGTCACCACTTTTTTAAAAATATTTTGCAATTCTTATAGAGACTATACAATGATTCTTTTTTTTTTAAACTAGACATACATAATAATAGGCCATAACCATTTCTTTAATCTGTTAAGTTCTTTGGTATACTATGAAAAACCAATTTTTTATTTTTTATTTCTTCATAATTTATATTATTTCTAGTCATGAAACAACACTCATTCAAAAGTTCACCAAAAAAAAAACCCAAATGTTCTTTGGCTGATATACCTATTTTGCTCAAAACAACTAACAATCAACATTATTTAATGCACCCTTAAACANGAAACAACACTCATTCAAAAGTTCACCAAAAAAAAAAACGCAAATGTTCTTTGGCTGATATACCTATTTTGCTCAAAACAACTAACAATCAACATTATTTAATGCACCCTTAAACATTTTTAAATAAGACAAATTTTATAAACACTGCTTTTTCTGGTTCACACTGCTGAAAAGTATGGTTGTAATATATATGGTACAACCATAATATATTATAATTACTTATCCTCCATGATCTGCAAAATCTGAGTTGACAACAGATGAGACATGTAGATTTATTAATTTACTTATTAGATTCCATAGATCCTACTTTTGAGCTCAGTAAGCTCCAGGATGTAGAATACATGTCAAAGCATTACAAAAACAATAAGAAATTACATAAAAATCATGACATACAAATACAAAACAGTAACAAGAATAAATTAACATCTTATGTTCATATCACTTAGAAGACAATACAAAACAATAATTTTTGTTACATAAATAATCATAACAAACATTGCAATACAAAAACAAATTTCACATGAAAAATTTAACAGACAGTACACATTAAGATGACAAATATTCATTTACAGAGTAAAAAGGTTTGGCAATAAAAAAACTCCTTAAGTCTACTTTTTATCTTTGTACTATTATCCTCATATATGAGCTTAATATACAATAGTAATTTGTTAAACATTTTTATAGCAGTATAAAACAGTCCGTTTTGATACACTATTATAGTATTTGTTGGATAGTGCAAATAATTTTTATATCTTGTATTCTGCTGGTGCAAAGTAGTACTGATATTTTTCATATAGATTATTTGTAATGTCATTCAAAATATTCAAACAACACTCTTTCTTAGTTGGCTTGTCATTTAAATGATAATAAAACTGTTTCAAAAAGTTTGTTAGTCTATTAACACTACGTTGTTGTTTTTCAGGTAGTTTCATTTTGTAAGAAGATGAACACAGTCTTTCAGATCAACTATATTTATTCTAACACTTTAACTACAACTTATACATTCAACAAAGTACACACGACATGACCTCCAGCTTGTAAGGTTACATTTGCCTTGTTTACAATCGTTATTTATGTCAATATATATCAAAGTAATTGATGTACTTCAACACCTTCCTTCATCAATTACTTGTGAAACATAAGAAATATATATATAGACACACTCAGTCATGGACCTAGGAAGGGTTGGTGAAACCATCCGCCAATTGATTCTGAGTATCAACCCTTCGGATCTTGATTTCTCCCTCTTGGACCTTTTCTCTTACGAAGAAATGTCAAATTGAAATATGCTTAGTACGTTTATGCCACACAGGATTTTCTGCTAATTTTATGGCGGCATTATTATCGACAAACAACGTACCTTCCTTATAATCAGTCGTTTATTGAATAAGTCTTTTCATCCATATCATCTCTCGTGTTCCCTCACTGGCAGCAATGACCTCTGCCTGTGTAGTAGAAATAGAGACAGAACACTGTCTTTTACTAAACCATGAGATGGCACCTCCAGAGTATAGACACACAATGCCAGTAGTAGATCTGCCAGTCTCCTTATCGCCACCGAGATCCGCATCTGAATAGCATTCAAGAATTCCCGTTTTGTAATCTTTCTTATAGAAAATACCAATTTCAGAAGTCCCTTTTAAATAACAAAATATTCGTTTAACTCTGATTATGTCATTTTCAGAAGGATTCTCAAGCGTCCTAGAAGCAACATTGATTGCATAGGAAATATCCGGCCTTGTGCAAGTCATTTAGTACATAAGGGATCCTNTTCAAGAATTCCCGTTTTGTAATCTTTCTTATAGAAAATACCAATTTCAGAAGTCCCTTTTAAATAACAAAATATTTGTTTAACTCTGATTATGTCATTTTCAGAAGGATTCTCAAGCGTCCTAGAAGCAACATTGATTGCATAGGAAATATCCGGCCTTGTGCAAGTAATTTAGTACATAAGGGATCCTACAGCTTCCCGGTATGGAAAATTCCTAGTCTTGATATCTGCAGTTTCCTTCCCAGATTCTACATTTTCTTCCTTCAAAATAGGCGTATTTACAACCTGACACTCATCCATTCAAAATGTTTGTAAAAGTCTTTTAATGTAAGAAGTTTGACTGACATTAATATCTTCCTTATTCCTTTTAAATTTCCAATCCAAGGTAATAATCTGCTGGTTTAGTTTTGATTTTGAATTGTTGTTTTAATTTTTCTATGAGTGCTAGCGCTTCTTTTCTTCAGATGCAGCAATTAATCCATCGTCAACATACAACGCTAAGAATATCTTTCTGCCATTAGTATCCTTGATAAATAGACAGGGATCTGCAGTGCTAATTTTAAATCCCAAACCAATTAGAAAAGTCTTTATTTTGTCGTTCCAACAACGTGGAGCCTGTTTGAGTCCATAAAGACTTTTATGCAATTTGCATACATTTTTAAAATTGTCACTGAAACCTTCTGGTTGGTTAATATAGATCTCTCCCTTAAGTCGTCCATTAAAAAATGCAGTTGATACATCAAACTGATACAGAGCCATATTTTCATTTGCAGCAATACTAATTAGTGTTCTGACCGTAGTTTGTCTAGCAACTGGGCTAAAAGTTTCATCAAAATCTTCTCCTTTTTTTTGTGCAAAACCCTTTACAACCAGCCACGCATTATATCTGTCAAGACTTCTATCAGGTTTATATTTCTTAGTGAATACCCACTTTGAAGCAATAGCTCTTTTATTGGGAGGAAAATCACAGAGTGTCCAGGTTTCATTTTCTTTAAGCAAAGTCATCTCTTCTTCCATCGCTTTACACCATTGCTCCGCATCCTCACATTCCATAGCCTCTTGGAAACTTATAGGAACTATTTCATTCTCCTCAACCATGTTGACATAATCCATCATAAATTTAGGTTTATTTATTTTATTTTGGTTCCTAAGATTTATACCTCTTTCCCATTTTGTATCTACATGCTATGTTTCTGAGTCTTCACTATCTTCTTCCAATACCTCTTCTTCTCCTTCTTCCTCAATGCCCAGTGCTTCTTCTTGAAGTTCTCTTTGTTCTTTCTCATCTTCTTCTATCCCTTTTTCATAATATATACTGATTCCTTTACCTTTGATCAGTTGAGATGGTGATTTTTCCATGATAGGTGCTTTAAGTGATTCTTGAAAAATTACATCTCTTGATCTTATGAGTTTATTATTTGAAAATACTCTGTACCCATTATCTCTGTCGTATCCAACAAGCACTCCTTGTTAAGCCTTTTTATCAAATTTTTTTCGTTTTCATTTAGGTATATGGACCCAACATTTTGATCCAATGACTCGTAGGTTCCTTATTCCTGGTTTTCTGCCTATCCAGAGTTCAAAAGGAGATTTATCTTTAACTGATGACGGACCAGTTCGATTTAATATGTAGGCCGCTGAGTTTATAATTTCTGCCCAAAGCTCCTCGTCGAGAGATTCTTCTCCAGAATGCATAAGGGCTCTGCAGTTTCTACTATCGTGTGGTTTTCTCTCTCAACACAACCATTTTGTTGAGGTGTGTAAGGCATTATATATCTAATTTCAATCCCTTTGGACCTGAGGAAATTTTGTAAGCTCTTATTTTTAAATTCCCCACCATTATCACATTGAATGCACACCACTTTATGACCCAGTACACCTGCTTCTGCCAAAAACTCTTTTAATTTACCAGAGACCTCATCCTTGGTCTTAATCAAATATATTTTTCGAAATTTTGAAAAGTCAACTTTGAAAACCAGAAAATATTTAAAACCACTTTTCGAGGGAATGAATGGGCCACACACATCCGTGTGTATATAACCTCACCCATTTTTTCAGCTCTTTTCCGGCATCCAAACTTGAAAATGTGAGCTTTCCCTTTAATGCAGCCTTCACAGAGTTCTCCATTGAGAGGTAAGTCTAGGTCGAGGTCTCTTTTAAGTATCTCTTTTACATGGCGTTTATTTTGATGACCCATCCTTTGATGATAGAGTTGCAATAAATTTTTATCTTTTGCAGTAATGGACAAAATATAATTTTCTGGTGTACAGTTCCTAGTTGCATGTACTACCCTAATTGCTAACTTATATAGGCCACCACATATTTGACGCTTCCCTGAGACAAGAGTTTCTTTACCTTCAAACAATCTACAATCAACAGCAGTCGATTCAAATTTACTACGTGGCCTATGATCCTGACCAGCTAATAGTGAAAAAAGATTTTTAGAAATATTGGGAACAAGCCACACATCTGAGAGTTCAAATCTCCTACAATTGCCATTCTCAATTCTAAATAGATCCTCTACCGTGTGCCTTGACTTGAGAACCATCTCCTGTAATAATAGCATGGTTATCTTTAAATGATTCATAATTATTAAACCATTCCCTTCTATTGCATATATGATGTGTTGCACCATTGTCCACAAACCAAGCCTCAACATTAGTCTCCGATGCTAAAACTTCTGAAGTAACCGTTAAAAGAGTTGAGCCTTCACTTCAATTATTTTGAGCGAATTTAGCCTTAGCTGGCTTAGGTGGGCAACCTTACCAATCCAAAATTTACACTTCTGAATGCAATGTCCTTTTCTGTCACAACAGAAACATGTAATTATATTTTTCTTAAAAATACGTTTGTATCTTTCTTTATTTGTTTTAGTGGTATATATTGACCCTTTAACTNTATATGATGTGTTGCACCATTGTCCACAAACCAAGCCTCAACATTAGTCTCCGATGCTAAAACTTCTGAAGTAACCGTTAAAAGAGTTGAGCCTTCACTTCAATTATTTTGAGCGAATTTAGCCTTAGCTGGCTTAGGTGGGCAACCATTACCAATCCAAAATTTACACTTCTGAATGCAATGTCCTTTTTTGTCACAACAGAAACACGTAATTATATTTTTCTTAAAAATACGTTTGTATCTTTCTTTATTTGTTTTAGTGGTATATATTGACCCTTTAACTGTTAAAATTTCTTCTGAGGGTTTTTCTAACAAATTACATTCAAAAGTACAAAGTTTCTGTGTTAGGTTTTCTAAGCTCTTATTTTCTTCATTTATTAACCTCCAACCAGCTGCAAAGGACTTGAATTTATCTGGCAATGATTTTAAAATTTTACAAATCAACAAAACATCTTTGTTTCCTTCAAGCTGTTTGTTAATCTTGAACTGTAGTTCCAACAATTGGATAACCTTGCAATAAAACTTACTGCATCCTCTTCTGATAACTATCTAGCTTCAAAAAATTGATTATATAAATCAAAAATTCTATCTTCAGAAAAGGTATCATACAGTTGGCATAGTCCTACCCACATACTACGAACTGATTCATATCTTCTAACCTTTTCAAACATTTATTCAGTCATTTTGAATTAAAGAAAAATGATACAGTGAATTTCTCCATCAAGGTGCGTCATTTCAGACAACGTATTTTTTAACACCAAAATGGAATCATCGAAGTCCTTTTCCATAACCTGTTCAGGTAGTTTCATTTTGTAAGAAGATGAACACGGTCTTTCAGAACAACTATATTTATTCTAACACTTTAACTACAACTTATACATTCAACAAAGTACACACAACATGACCTCCAGCTTGTAAGGTAATATATGCCTTTTTTACAATCAATATTTATGTAAGCCTTGTTTACGATTGATATATATCGAAGTAATTGATGTACTTCAACAGTTGTTAGATAATATCAAATTTTGAATTTATGTCAGCTCCAATAAAAATTTGTAGCTTTAAACGAGCTAAGCCTAAATATTTTAATAGCAGTTCCAAATTACTAAACAAATTTATATCACTAGCAGGTGAAGGGTACAAGCAGTAAACAACAAGTTTAGGATAATTCAATTTTAAAACCACATAATCAAAGATATGCTCATTACACAGCCATTACACATTTCATATCTCACAGGTAACCTTATCTGATGCTGATTTACAGTCCAAGACTTGGGAGTTTAAATTATGTTTTGAAAATGTAAAAGTACTCTTCAGTATTCCACAGGTTTTTATGTTTATGCCAAGTAGTTTTTATGTTTATGCTTCAGCACTGTAGGGATCATCAGGGAGCATTTAATTCTCTCATTTCTTCTTTTTATGGCTGATCTCCAAAACCAAAAATTATTGCAATCGCAGCCTGATTTAGGCGCCTTCTTCACACAGATGGTTAAGGTCTTAATTCTGTATGACTCCAATGGCAGGGACCACATTTGTTTTGATTCTATCAGTTGATTTATTATTCTAATTCCCATTTTGAAATAATGTAATATTTCTCTAATTATTGTGATGATGTCAGTGTTAGGTAGGACCTATGTTCTGTTGTTTTCGTCACCCAAACTGTTTTTTTTGGGGGGCTCAATTGTATAGTGAGCTGAAGGATAATACCCTCAAAACACAGATAATTTATCTCTTCAATAATGTGCTCCCTACCATTTTTCTGTCATTTTGTGATGTTTTTTTCTCAATCATTACTTTGCAATCCCTAAAAACCATAGTAATTTCTGACTTTTCTTTCAGAAAGTATATAAACTTTATTTGGGAGTGGTTGTCAATGAATGCCAAGAAATAACTTTGCCCACCAACTGAATCGATGGTGTCCAAGGTTTGTGGAAATATCTTGCTAAATTTGAAGTGCAATTGAGATAGTTTTCCCATTTACCAGACTTCACAAGGGTGCTTAACCATAATATCTTCATATAATCCTTAACAAATAATACCAAGTTTCAGTATTCTTTTCCTATTTAAGTGTCTCAATTAATGCTGTAAAAATTGGTTTAATCTTAGAGGTATTCATTGAATAATAATAAATAAGCAGTAGCAGCTAACTCACATGTTTTATCATCAAAGGTCACTGTGTGGCCCTTCTTAACTATTTTACTCATTTACAATACATTATTAGCAGAATGAGATGTATGCAACATTCATACTTCAGGAAATACCAGCTGCCAAATCTGACTGTCTGTAGCTAGAATCAAACTAGCACTCTGTTTAACATCATAGAGCTTGCTTACATCATTGGTGATTGTGTTGATGCACACAAGTCCATATACCACATTTGTCTCCTATGCTTATTTTCTGAGGATTCACTGCTAAAAAAGGCTTTTGCCTGTCTTTACCACATTTTTTATTTTTGACTCACCATTTTTTTGTACTTATTTGCACTTTTATTTACTTTATAGGTGCAGAAATTGAGTTAATCGTTAAGTCTGTTATAATTGTAACTTTTGAAGAGGGTCATATATGAGTGGGCCTTCTTGCCCTTCCTTTTCTAAGAGTTGTTGATTGTGACAGGTTCAGCTGGTGTCATAATATCCCACAAGACATTTTAGTGTAGTTATATTTTACATGTAATGGTAATAAAAACTATGATGCTACTAAATCAAATTTGGGGCAGAAAATTTTACAATACATTTCTACCTATAAAAAAAAAAAATGACTGTAGATCTGGTCAATTTAATTGACATAGTTTTAATATCCGGGTAGGGTAGAGTGAAGTTATATAATTAAATAAGTAAATTAAGTAGGGATTTTCAAGTTAATTAAAAACAATCCTTAGAGACTCTTAACTCACAGGAGATCTTGTGGTTTAAGTTCAGCAGATTACTACACTAGTCTGAAAACTTATCTGAGAAAAATCTTCCTCTGCCAACTCAAGAAGACATTGACGAGAGGTTTTTCCAGTCGAATTCACCAGGTTTGGGCTGCTCTCGCACGCTGGTTCACTCTTAAGACCCACAACTTCTGGACAACTTAACATTATTGATTTTTCAGACTTTTATTCACACAATAGCATGGTTCTTCCCTTTCTTTAGTATAAAAATTTAAATAATTTTTTGTCATTGTTCCCTTGGCAACTAGTTTCTTACCTAACATCACAGTCCTCCATAGATGAAAAATACCATGAGGGCTCCACTTTTACAGCAAGAAGTAAAATAAATTTGTGTGAAATATTAATATTTGTAAGTATTTGCAATATTTTGAGAGATGAAATTAAAATTTATTATAACATTATGTACTAAATGATTTTTCATTGCATATTTTCATATAGAGAAATTCTCTCTTCTAACCAGTTTTCTACTATTGATGGTTCTGAACCCTTAAATTCATTTTGTGATGTGTTCCTAGTGTGTGAGGTTAATCATAATCATGTCATGTATTTTGCAAACAAAATTAACTTGACTGCTTAAAGGAGAGGCAGCACATGAGCTCTTCTATCAAAAGTTCCAAAATTGACTACTTTCTTCATAGCTTGTACATCATCATCTGTGTTGGAACAGTTAACCGCATGTGTATGTATACCAGCAACATTTTGTGGTAACGAAAATAGTTTGACGTAGGTTACATCACTTTCAGACTCAATGTTGTCAATAGATTAAAAAAAATTTGGAGGAAAAGTTTTACCAGTCAGAACAACTGCCTTATATTAAATGCAATGAAAGAAATTTTACGAGTCCACTGCACATTGCCATTTTACGTAAATTACGGTTTTAAATTTGCACAGACGTTAGGTAAAGAGTTTCACTTTATGGAAAATGATAATCCACTGTTGTTACTTTCTAATGATCCATGTACTTGGCCCGAGTTTCTTACTAAACTACAAAGAGATGAAATAATTCTTATGTGTCCTCTGCCATTCTTGAACTGTGATAATCAGTATTCTCGTAAATCTGGGGGGGAGAAAAAAAAAAGACCCTTTTCTAACTATTACCAGTATTGTCATGCAGAAAATGGCAAAAAAATTATGAGGCGATTGTTAGTATATTGACCAATCAGGGATGCTGTACATTCCCTTTCCTGCCGTTTGTTTAATCCAAATTCAAACACATCAGTGATAAAATGGTTTCTCATGAAACTTTTCCAGATAATTTAAGATACATGCAGTATTGTATCAAGGCAGAGATTAGGCATAAATGAGACTTTTCTATCAATTGAGAGTTAATGGTGCAAATTTGATCAGAAGCAAAGCAATGGCAAGAAATACTGAAGCATATCATCGCAATAATCTTGTATTTGGCCGAACATAATTTTACATTTCATGGAATATCATCAAAAGTATTTTTTAAAAACAATGGAAACTTCCTTGGGTTAGTTCAACTCGTAGGACAGTTTGACAATGTTTTAATGAAACACCTCTGTCCTCAAGAATATTGTGTTCAAATGCTGAGCGTCTCTATTCAAAATGAGCTCATTTGCCTTTTTGCAATTCAAGTAAAACAAATCATCGCTGGGAAAATAAAATGCTTGAATTATTTTTCTATCATCATGGACTACACTCCAGACATAAGTCACAAAGAACAAGCATCACCGACGATTCACTATACTTATCAAGATACAGTTATTGCTGGAACTGTAATAGTTGAAAAAAGTTTCATCTGCTGGAGAAGCACTTACAAGTTTTTTGGTTTGTGAAATGGAATTAAATAATAATAGCAAACCGGCCCGACTTTGCCCGGGTACAACTGAGTTTTACAGTGATACACTAATAAATAAATTGGGAAAAGACAATTCATTTATGTGAAAACATAATTATAAAATTATACTATGTTGGCCTAGGTTTTTAACTGATTACGGCAACCCAAAAGGAAGGAAATATTTTTTACCCAATAGCCAAGAAGTAGGGTATTGTTTTTGGAGTGTATCTGTGCAACTATCACGTAGTTACCACATTTCCGCTTTCCAGCATCGATGTATGAAAATCAAAACGTGAGTTTCATCAAGTTGTAGCTTTAGAAGTAAGTGTTCTTAGGTACTACTTTTTGTGCTTGGCTGAGGGATCTTAATTGATTACCAAAATTAAGCAACGTTCCCAGCGACACATATTTAGATGTGTGACCATTTAGAGGCATAACATCTGAGCGCTTCCGGACTTCGGAGGGCACGTTAAATATTCAATCCCGATTGTTATCGATTGATAGCAGTCGTTAAGCCATTTCAGAGGTCCTTGGGTGGCCTGATATCTGATATACTCGTGACACAAGATGAAAAAAATATTTCAGTCACGTTCCCAGCCGTTGCAAAATTATGTTTTGTTGTTATTCCACAGGAACCGTACAATTTTCCGGTGTAAAAAGTATTCTATGGCCTATTCCAGGACCTAAAGTACCTACATACCAAATTTCATCAAAATCCTTTCAGCCGTTATGGAGTTGAGTGGTAACAAACATGAACACACACACACACACACACACACTTTCACATTAATAATATTAGTAGAATAGACATGAATGACTATAGAGAGAAAGTCTACAACAGTGATGCTAATATGGCTGATATTCATAAAGGTGTTCAGGCTTGTGAGTTAGAAGAATACCATCAAACCATTTTTATTCCTTGTGGGTGTCACAGCTTAAACCTTGTTGTTGCTGATGGGGCCAAGTAATNATACCTTGTTGTTGCTGATGGGGCCAAGTAATCAGTCAAATCTACATTGCTTTTTGATGTTCAACGTCTGTACACTATCTTTGCTGGATCCATAAATCATTGGTATGTTATTGGTTAGCATGTGAAGNCGTTCCCAGCCGTTGCAAAATTATGTTTTGTTGTTATTCCACAGGAACCGTACAATTTTCCGGTGTAAAAAGTATTATATGGCCTATTCCAGGACCTAAAGTACCTACATACCAAATTTCATCAAAATCCTTTCAGCCGTTATGGAGTTGAGTGGTAACAAACATGAACACACACACACACACACACACACAGGCTTTCACATTAATAATATTAGTAGAATAGACATGAATGACTATAGAGAGAAANCGTTCCCAGCCGTTGCAAAATTATGTTTTGTTGTTATTCCACAGGAACCGTACAATTTTCCGGTGTAAAAAGTATTCTATGGCCTATTCCAGGACCTAAAGTACCTACATACCAAATTTCATCAAAATCCTTTCAGCCGTTATGGAGTTGAGTGGTAACAAACATGAACACACACACACACACACACAGGCTTTCACATTAATAATATTAGTAGAATAGACATGAATGACTATAGAGAGAAAGTCTACAACAGTGATGCTAATATGGCTGATATTCATAAAGGTGTTCAGGCTTGTGAGTTAGAAGAATACCATCAAACCATTTTTATTCCTTGTGGGTGTCACAGCTTAAACCTTGTTGTTGCTGATGGGGCCAAGTAATCAGTCAAATCTACATTGCTGTTTGATGTTCAACGTCTGTACACTATCTTTGCTGGATCCATAAATCATTGGTATGTTATTGGTTAGCATGTGAAGNTTTTGATGTTCAACGTCTGTACACTATCTTTGCTGGATCCATAAATCATTGGTATGTTATTGGTTAGCATGTGAAGAATCTTACAGTAAATCAAGTACACATAAATTCTGTGAGAGCATTTCACTATCAGTATTCCGAATTTCTGCACGCACTTACACTGTTTAGTGAAAGTGTGGATTATTCAAAAACTTTGTCTGAAGTGCAGTCACTAATCAGGCATATAGAGGGTTTTTCATTTCTTTTATGTCTGATAGTTTGGCATGACTTACTATTTGAGGTCAACTGTGTAAGAAAAACTCCAAAGGAAAACCTCAGATATTCCATTGGCAGCAAATCAGCTGAAAAAATGCATTGAGTTTATCGAAAAATTTGTGAGAGAATGGTTTAAATGATTCACTTACAACAGCAAAAGAGATTGCCAATGTGCTAGAGATTGAGGCTGTCTTTCCAAGCAAACGCTGCTGAAAGAAAAATAAACTTTTCAGTTATGAGGACAGAGACCGTTACCAGAGCACACATGAGGATGAGTTCAAAAAAGGCGTATTTATCCCTCTCATTGATATCATAAATATGTCATTGAAAGAACATTTCTCACAATTCAGCAGTCATAACCTGTAGTGGGGATTTTTATATTATTTAAACCACTTTCTTGAGAGACCAACTTAAAAGTTTTCTGCAAGTAACTGCAAGAACATCTGACAAATGGAGATTTATAAGATATTAATAGGAATGAAATGTGTAATGAGCTACTTCAAGTTTGGTCTATCCTCGATAATGAGACAAAAAACAAAAATATGTTTTCAGTTGAAGTGCTGAAACTTGAGAGTACCGACCGAAATGACCTTTTTTACTAATCTGTAAATCACACTTCATATTTTATTAACTACACCATGACTATTGCTAGTGGAGAGAGAAGCTTCAGCAAGCTGAAATTGATAAAAACATATCTATGGTCATGCATGACAGAAAAATGGCTCACCGCACTGGCTGTTCTAGCAATCAAAAATGAAGCAGCTTGAAAATTAGATTTGAAAGAAGTAATTACAAGATATGCCAATGCTAAGAGTTTAAACCTACATTTCTTTAATTGTTTGATTTTTTTTGTAATAACTTTCTTTTAAATATTTTTGAAGGTAAACATTGTTTAGTGAGTATATTATGCTGTATTTAAACAACGTATATTCAAAGCTGTAAAACATAAAACTAGTTTTATTCATAAAATTTTTAATAAATTTTATTATGAAATATTTTATATCCTTGGCATTCAGTCAACCAAAAGCATTTAAAAAATATATAATGTTTAAGAGATATAGTAAAAATAAATTTTTTTTTCTTGTTTTTTGAGAAAATCAGTTGCATTGAACCAAAGAACCATATTTTTTTAGATTGTTTACAAAAACTTATGCAGTGGTCTATAAAAATAATACAGATGAGTAATGCCTTTGAATACAGGACAATCTTATCCTGCATTTATTGGTGAAGGTGACTTGGGCGGTTAATTTATTTGTGTTCGGGAAGAGGGAGAGGGGGCTGAAGTTAGGTCTGCCCTGGGCTCTTGTCTCTGTAGAGGCAGGCCTGAGAAGTGATGTAAAAAATGAATAAATAAACTTAGTCAAAAAGTCTGTTTACATAGTCTATGGTGGGAATTTTTTCAAGAATTTTTTCCCCTCCTCATCTTTATAGCTTATTTTTAATATTGATATTGCCAACACTTTTGTACATAATTATTCAAGCAGATGATAATAATAGAGAACAAGTAATTTACTGAATAAAATAAATAAAAAATATCTGATGAAGTAGGTCCTACTATTGAACACAGATAAAAGTATAAAATCTATTATTAATATTACACCATTTTAAAAATTTAAATCTTACCCACTTAAAATATCTCAGTTTACATGGCCTACCATAGTATTACTTGTTTGCCAAATTAGGTGGGAATTGGTTAATTTGTTTCGGAGATATGAAATAAAAGTGGTGCTATCTTCTAAAATGGTAGACAAAAGAGGCTCCATGCAAACTAATTGATGGTTGCAAGATAGGCCACTACTAGCATAGAAATCTGATTCAAATTGGTTTCATGTTTTCGTAGATGTAGTATAGTAACAAAAAACGTTTATATGTCCACAATTTTGAAAATAAGTGTCTGACCCACATAAAACACTCTAGTGTTTCTTTTTTTCCAAATTTGATAAGAATCAGGTGATTGTTTACTGAGATATGACACAAGAACTTAATTTTTTCAGGTGGTGATATCTTACAAAATGGTGTACGAAAGAGGCTATGTATTAGCATATTTTATGCTTGCATTTGATTCTTTCAGGATATCAAGTTTGGTTTAATTGGTCAAACTGTATGTTATATGTTACAAAGTAACCTAAAATATATATTTGACTGTTATATTGAAAATATCTTAGCCATTTGAATTGAATATGTTAACTAACATGGCCTACCGTAGTATTAGTTCTCTGTAAAATTTGTTGGGAATCATATTGAGTTGTTTTTGAGATATGATGTTAAAGCTTTATTTTTTCATGTAGTGCTATATTCCTAAATGGTGTCCCAATAACAATATATATCTCAAAATTAAATGTTTACATGATAAACTCTTAGAATACAAAATTTGGTTTAAATTTGTTAAATAGTTCAGGAGATATTAAATGGGGCCTTAAATTTTTTAATGGCCACCATTTTGAAAACAAGGACATGATATAATTGAAAACTATAAAAGTTGGATTTCCTTATTAAGTACTAGTATATCTATGCTGAGTTTGGCAAAATTCTGTTCAGGGATTCAAACATTTTTAGGAGCACTTATACACACAAGGTTCTAAGGTCCAGCATACCAAGTCTGGACTCAACTGCTCAGATCAAAGACATGCAACAGGGAATAAAGAATTATTAAGGGGGAGGGGTACAAGGTATCAGTCTGGCTAGCCTCTATAGACTATGGTTCAGGACAGACATTGGAGTAAGGAGAGAGACTGGATAGCAATTCTTCAAACCTTTTGTAGTAGTTTAATTTCTAAAAACAAATACAAGGATGGAAACTTGTTAGTAAAGTCAGTAAAAGTCTGTTTGTTAGACAAAGTCAGTATTTAGTAAGTATTGTGGGGAAATGGCCAGTAATGTCAGTTTTTCTAAGAAAAAGTATTTTTAGACCCATTTTTTATTTCAGAGGATGAATTTTCGGAAAAATATTGTAAGTGTTTATGATAAACCAATCACTGTTCAATGAAGCATATCTGAGGGCTTTAGTTCAAGTGCTCTGTGCTGTTAGAGCATATTGGTAACATTAAAGACTTTGACACTATGACCAAATTCATAGGACTCTTAAGACAGCAAACTTTGAGCCAGGACAATGTATTGGATAATTGTGCTAGAACCTTAAAGGGATTTAAGTGAAAGTAAAAATGGTAATAATACAGTTCCTCTTGTTGCAGTTGTAGTCTACATATGAAATTATATATATTTTGAATTAGAAGCTGCTATTCACTATTCATTTCAATTATTTGGACAATGGGGAAGTGTAATTTTCGCTCAGAATGGTTGAGAAGCGGAAATGTTTTGTTTAATACANTTTTTTTTTTTTTTTTTTTTTTTTTTTTTTTTTTTTTTTTTTTTTTTTTTAGCACTGTGTGTAAACATCTACAACAACCGAGAGGTTTACATTTTAACAAAATAAAAAGAAAATTGGTTATTTACTCTGATTATACATATAATTATTTGATCTGTCTATGTTTACAAGCACATTTTGTTAAAATCAAACTTTTCAAAATTATAATTAAAAGTGCTAATATATCACAAATGTATGTCATTCTTAACACTTAACATTGTAAAAAATGTGATATTACAATGGGGCATTATAAATACAATCAGACTTAAAATTTTGGGCAGTGTATAATACTGTCCAGCAAGGAAATCCCTGCATTCTTTAAGGGTTTTAAAACTTAATCTATTTAATATTTCTGTTATTGAATTAAATTTGTACTTATGTTTTAACGTTATTGAGTGGTCAGAGATAGTAATGTGAACGTCGTCCGGCAACTATGTTAAGAAAAGTTAGAATATTACACAATATTCCTATTTCGAATAGAATGGGCACCAGCTCACTGGGTGAGTACGAAGTCACAGTTCTCAGGATTGTGTGCCAAACAACCACGTGGCTGTATCCACTGACACACACTGTACAAATTTACAGGAAAACATAATATATAGCCGGGGTATTCAGGTTCCCCAGCATGTCTTAGTATTAACTTTTTACCTTATAAATGAGGGATACCTCCTTGAAGCATTGATAACTTCCTGGATAGGGCCAGGGTCCGAAACACAACACTAAATGATAACGCACAAGTTTTGGTTAATTCAAGTAAATTGTATTGTCGAATAGTGTATACAGTTACATGTATACTATGCAAATTAAAGCGAACTTGACTCACAAGGCCTTCCAGCAGCTGTTACTGTACAAAAAGGCCAAGAATGGCACGAAAACTTACAATAGTAATTAAATCTCCAGGGTTGGTAAATTGAGCTGACGGAGGGGTGCTGCGAACGTGGGGAAGACTGTTGGTAAACTAAATAAAAGTTCTAGCAAATTACGTTAACCTATTGCAGTTAAGTGTTCGGAACAAAGTATGAAAGTCCCTCGCGACGCACGTGCAGCACCTAAGACCCGTGGAATCAGACTGCCGGGGGTAGCGCAGGCGAACCGCGTCCTCGCAGAGAGCTTGCGCCATCCCACGAGGTATCTTAGTTTACTGACCTCATTACATAAACACGTATAACATACAGACAATAGGACCCTTCAACGTTTATGATGGACATCCCTTAGCTTGAGGAGAGTTAAGAGTTCTTTCTGAAGCACTAATTTAAATACAAAACATGATTATGTGGTACCTTGCTGAGCACGTGGGATATTTAGGTCTGTTAAGTTTTGGGGCACTTTATGACCGGAACGGTCAGGTTGAAAGAGAGACTAATTGTTTCCCACGTGATTAATTGGCTTGATTAGACACGCAATTACTCTCAGAAAATTATATAGAACACTTCAAATACCCTAGCCTTACTACTCTACACCTCATTAAATATGCATGTGGCGTGAATTTATTCTTAGATTACTTTGCAATCCCCTAAGGGCGAATTTCACGAACATTTGCCCGTGGGCAATATATTCTAATGCTATTTAATACACATTCTAACACCTGATTCCTATCCTAATTACACATCTCTTTAGGGACACCACAGGTACTCTGTTGGATCACTCGGTATCGGGCCATGACCCATTCCCAAGTGAACGATGCGGACACCCATCGGGATGCACGACGTGTGTGTTCCGCGGGCCGCACTCGTGCAGCGACTGTGGGCCGATGACGTGATGACAGTAGCCGTGCCAGACCATGCAGGAGTGGTCCACATCACTTTGTTATGTGATAAATGCTTATCTTGTTTCTTTTCAGTTTTGATTAAATTTGTTTCTGTTAAATAATTCCAAATGACTGAAAAATAATTAAATCAAGACCTAACCAAGGTATTATATAAATTAATAATGTAATTAGTAGAAGCCACAGCAAATTTAATAAATGTAATCAATCCTATAAGCTTGGAAGAAGTAACTGCTAAAAATTCTGCATGTACATGAAAAAGTTGTTTGCTATCTAATATTATACTTATGTCTTTGACTTTATCGAATTGGTTTGGACTGTATAGTTATGTTTTATTGGAAAAATCTTTTTAGTAAAAGTATCTGCACAGAAATATTTTTCCCCTGGAAGTAGGTGTGATCAAATCTTAATCCTGCATTTGTAATACTCTGGTTTCTACATGGGGGCTGTTGTAATGTATAATGTATAGAAATTTGTATAAAGGTCTAAAAATTTGTAACTCTTAGATCTCTGTTATGAGTGATAAAGGGTTAAATATAAAATGTCTATTTTATACATGTATGTATTAGTCCAAGTCCTTGCTGAGGTTATAATTGTGGCGACAAAGAAAACATTTGTGTGTGCTAGCACATTGGTCGCTGGATGAAGTTGGTGTCTTAACAGCTTTTGTACAATGAGGGAAGAGAGGGTAATAAAGATTGTGGGTTCTGTGGGGATGATAAATGAATTTAATTTGATTGATGAATTTAGTGTTTATAAGGAAATACTGGAAATGTATTTTCTGGCAAATGGTATTGGTGACGAATGCATGGTGCCATTACTTATCAGTGCTATTGGAGTGGAAGCTTTAAAAAATTTGTGTTGACCTGATTCTCCTGGTGGTAAGTCCTATGATGATTTATGCAAACTGTTGTTGGGCCAATTTTAACCAAAGCTTTCTGTATTCCGGGAGAGCATAGAGTTTTATAATGTTCATCAAGGACAGGGTGAAAGTATTAACTTGTATTTTGTATGGTGTGAGTTTGGAATTAGATTACAAGATGTTTTAGAGGACCAGTTTATGAATGGAGGAACAAACATGCCAATTTTTGATCGTGTTTGTGAGGAAGACCACAGAAAGTCTTCAAAGTGAATTTTGGAAACATCATTGAATAAAGTAGCTTCATTGAAACCGTCCAAAGAAGCCTTCATGAACAAAGTGTCCAATAGTAAGACAGCTTCAGCAAGGTCTACCAAGGACAAAGGAAGTATTCTGTGCTATGCTTGTGGTGAATGTGGTCACTACTCTTCTAGCTGTAAATTTAAAACTTACTGATGTAATTTATGTAAAAAATGTAGGGCACTTATTTAAGGTTTGTTTCTCAAAAACAACCAAGGACTGTAATTTTGTGGAAACAGAGAGACAAAAGAACACAGTGGAGGTTGATGTCAGCGAGTGTAGCCTTGCTGCTAGTGTAGATCAGGAGACTTAATTAGATTATATAGACTTGTTCTATGTAAATAAAACATTTGTATCTGATCCCATTGTAATAAAAGTGGAAGCCAATGAGAAATTGTAAGAGTTGGAGGTAGATTCTGGTACAGGAGTCTCAGTTTTACCTGACTGTGTCTATCACTAAACATTTGCAGATGTTGCACTTAAACCAAGTAAGGTTAGGTTAAGAACATTTTAATTTTAGTGAGGTTATACCACTTGGAGTAGTTATATTGGAGATTAAGTATGATGAATTATGAGGGAAATGTTCCTTTATTATCATTAAAATGGAGTGAGGCCCTTGTGTGGAAGAGATATGATGAAGAAATTCCAAATTGAAGTTTTTACGGTGAATCATCTTAATGTTGAACTCATAGATGGTTTGGCCAGTGAATTTTGTGACATATTTTCAGATAGATTAGGTACATATAAGTTTGAAAAGGTTAAGTTACAGGGTAAGGATAATGTTGTTATTGTTGGATCTATGTTAGTGCCTGTTTCATTTAAAAGAAAATGTGAATAAAGAAATGGACAGGTTGGAGGAGCAAGGTATTTTGACACAAGTTGAAACTAGTGATTGGGGTACACCCCTTGTGCCGGTATTGAAACCTGATTGGAATATCCATTTATGCGCTGATTATAAGACTACAGTGAATAGATATATAGAAAATGTTAATGCTGTCTGGAGTTGGGATAGATGCTATATTAGTTCATGTATTGCCCAATGAGGAAGAGAGACTTTTATTTTAAAAATGGTGACCATAGAGCCATTTTAGCTTAATATGCTATATCGTAGAAAATGTAATTAATTCCAACTTAAATTTGTATTCTGGTAGTATATATTTCAACCATCAAACGTGTACATGTACATGTACATTTCACCTCTTGTAAGATATCATCAAATGACAAATTAAAAATTTGTCATATTTTGGAAGAAATTGACAGATTCCCTCCAAATTTGGCGAATAAGTAGCACTACAGCAGGCCATGTAATTTTATATGTTTTAAATGTGTCACACACTTATTTTCAAAATGGCGGCAATATAAACAGTTTTGCTCAGTTTGTTATATCTACGAAACAAATTTCAACTTAGGCCCTAACTTTGTATGCTGGCAATATATATTATAACCATCAAATTTGTCACTAAAGAGTCTCAATTCTCGACCATTTTGTAAGATAGCCCCACATGAAAATATCAAGTTTTTGTCATATCTCGGGATATAATCAACTGAGTATTACCCAAATTTGGTGAAGAAGTTGTACAGTGGTAGGTATTAATTTATGTTTTAAGTGTGCCAGGCACTTATTTTCAGAACAGCGGGTATATAAAATTTTAGCTTTGTGTGTTATATCTACTAAACTATGTAACCAATTTTAACTTAACTTTGTATACTGTCAATATCTGTGACAATCATTAAATGTGCTAGTACATAAACTTTTTGTCCTTCATTTATAAAGATTGTCACATGAAAAAATGTAGTTTTTTTTTTTGCCATATCTTGAAAACCAATCAACATATTCCCACCAAATTTTACATGCATCTAGTGCTGAAATAGGGTATGTAAAATAACATGTCTTATGATTGGGAGGCCTTTCTTTAATGGTGTTTATATAAATAATTTAAGTTAATATGTTATATCTATTAAACAATTCAACAAAAATCACCAAATTTTAACATTAACAATATTCATTAGAAGCATCTTTTGCTGGCTTTTTGCAAAATAGTGCCAGTTGAGAAAATTGAATATTTTGCCATATTTCCAGAACAATCCAACTAATTTCCATCAAACGTTTCACTCCAATAGTGTTACAGAAGGCCCTGTAAACTTACATGATTTATGTGGGGTCAGACATTGACTTCCAAAATGGCGGTTACATAAATATTCTCTTAAATTTGTTGTATCTATTAAACAATTTAACCAAATTCAACCAAACTTTTTATGTTGACAGTATCTTTTAGGAGCATCTTATACAGAACCTTGTATTTTTAGGCAATTTTGTCATATACCACCAAATAAGAAAATAAAGTTTTTATGCCATATCTCGGAGACCAATCANTAAACTTACATGATTTATGTGGGGTCAGACATTGACTTCCAAAATGGCGGTTACATAAATATTCTCTTAAATTTGTCGTATCTATTAAACAATTTAACCAAATTCAACCAAACTTTTTATGTTGACAGTATCTTTTAGGAGCATCTTATACAGAACCTTATTTTTAGGCAATTTTGTCATATACCACCAAATAAGAAAATAAAGTTTTTATGCCATATCTCGGAGACCAATCAANTATTTTTAGGCAATTTTGTCATATACCACCAAATAAGAAAATAAAGTTTTTATGCCATATCTCGGAGACCAATCAACCAATTTCCACCAAATTCTTTACACATGTAGTGCTGGACTAGGCCATGTAAACTTTTGTATTTTAAGTGGCCCAAACATTTATTTTCAAAATGACAGCTCTGTAAATATTTCAGGTTAGTAAACCCAATATTTCATAACATTTGACTGATTATTACATCCACAGTTGATGGTCCAAATTCTACCTCTATAATGCAGTTGATTGCATGCTAGCATATGGTACGAGGGTTCTGTGTTAGAGTCCTGGGTGTGGCATTTGTAATTGTATCACTACTGTTGCATATGTTTCTTTTTTCATCTCTAATGATATTTCTGTGAAAAATACAGCAAGCCCTANAATTGTATCACTACTGTTGCATATGTTTCTTTTTTCATCTCTAATGATATTTCTGTGAAAAATACAGCAAGCCCTACCTACCATCTAAGCTATTAAGAACTCCATTAAAATTATTTGCACCCGTGTAGAGGAAAGTAGGCTCATTAGTCGTTAGTACTATCAGTAATTTCTTGTTTTGGTAATTATTAAGTTTAGGGGCTTTTCTGGAAAAATAAAAATAATTCACGGAAAATGGTATATTTCCACTCTACTAATGATGCAGAACACGAATATACTAGGGGCATTAACATCCGACTAATTTCGTAATATGTGCCCACCTAACCTATCAGAACCTAACCCCACGATGGGTGAATCACTATTTTACATTTTTAAACTAACCTAGGATTGTTGGGTTTTACACTAACCTAGAATTGTAGGGTTTTACACTAACCTAGGATAGTAGGGTTTTACACTAACATAGGATGTTTAGGTTTTACACTAAAGTACGAATGTAGGATTATAGGGATTTAAAGGAACCGTAAAACACACCAAAATAATGTAAATTGACTCACCTAGGTAGGGGGCTGGTATAATTCCTCTGACATTAATAGATGCAAACAAGCATATTTTGCAAGTTTTTAAAATATGTTCTACTTATTTTAACATTACGCCCTCTTGAATATGAACAAGGTAAGCTGTGCAGAACCCATTAATGCAACTTTTGTTGGTCTAGGACGTTTCGTTCAGAAACCTAAACAAACTGGCTATACTGCTCATTTCGCAATTTTGTTCAATTTTTTTTTTATATGTTGTACTTATTTTAAAGCTACGCCCCTAGTATATTCGTGTTCTACGTGATAAGTAGAATAGAAATATATCATAATTTTGAATTTTTTTTGTGTTTTCCAGAAAAGCCCCTAAACTTAATAATTACCCTTGTTATGTATTGTGACCGTGTTTCATTATTTTTCACTAAGCATTTCATAATTCTTAAACCAACATATTTTATTNCCTTGTTATGTATTGTGACCGTGTTTCATTATTTTTCACTAAGCATTTCATAATTCTTAAACCAACATATTTTATTGTATAAAATTGGGTGACAACTCGTGTATTTTTTATGGTAGGTGTGGGTAACATATTCTGTATCCTACTTTCTTAATGGCCACAGTTTAGTGTATTATTGTACTAAATACTGTTTAAGGTAACGGAACAGAATGTGGATCGCTTAAGGGATGATTCACACATTATTAAGTTTTTTACATCAACCCATGAGCCATGTATAAGTAATATCTATATGGGATGAAACCCCAATTCTTTTTCTTTGTTTTGAACTATGAACAAACAATGTACCCTAATAAGGGAATTTTAAAATGAATTTTGAAAAAACATTATGTTCCAGTACCTGAAGCTGATCATGAGTGTACCCTGAGCAGATCACATTGCAAATGTGTATAGTTCCACCAAGATGGGTAACAAATGGGTGTGAATATACTTAGTTTCTAGAGAAACATATTCTAGAAGGTAGGTGGGAAAACAAGTTGTGCATTAATACATGATAACATAACCTATATTAACATAAAACAAAATTATGTAACACATTTATAATTACACATGTTACAGAATATGTAGGAAACTGAATAATTACTATGCAACTTTACATACATACATCAATGTGAAGAAACATTAAAATGTAATGAATGAAACACAAGTTAACACTCAGAATAAATTAAGTTAATCTAGAAGTGAAGTGATTTGGGTGGCTCTTAACAGCGAGGTCTTGAGAGCATATGAGGGTGATTGAGGCAAGTATGGAGCAGTGCCGGAATGAAAGGGTGGAGNACTTGCTGACCAACATCATCTGGCAAAATTCCCACATGCGAAAATCCGGGAGTGACCCTGCTAGAGATTGAACCCGGTTTGCCTTGATGGGAGACCAGCAGGCTAACTGCTTAGCCACCGTGGCCCCATGTTTAACTAGAGGGAAAAAAACAAGGGACATTGATTAATTTGTAACCTAATTTAAGTTACTTAATCAATGAAACTTGTCATTGCAATAATTACAAAGATTGAAATAACTTATGTTAAAACATTTATACAGATTAAGACACTTATTGTCACACACTTGCACAAACTTCAATAAAAAACAAAATTTTAAAACACACTTGGCAATCAAATGATAAGAAATGTTATCCATTACACAAATTTAACTAAGTCAAAAAATAAAAACTGCTTCAATTAAAAGTGAAAAACAACTTAACTTAATTACAACTCAAAGACATTTACAGAACCACCAAAACTACTGAACCCTCATACCATACTGCTGCACAATCAGTGTGGGCAAAATGCCCAGCATTTGTGCCATTAGGATAGTTGAAATGTCATTGTCATTCGGGATGAAGGTTTGCTTTCTTATGTCACAGGCCCTCATCCACAGGACAGTTACGTCAGTACTGTCTGTTGTCTACACTAAGCAGATGTGTCGTTACTGGGTTGTCCTTCACTTCCTTCCCGGGAAGGTGAACAAGGACAAAGCCGCCTGGCTGTACTGTGCCACTTCCAGGTGAAGTGAGAGGCACCATGTCCACATAGTCTGCATCACTGTTATCGTGGTCGCTGTCATCGTCATTGTCGGCAGATGGTGCACTGTCTTCATTTGGCTCATTTGCTGGTTTCAGTACACGACGTTGTTTGCTAACACGCATTACTGCTCTCTCTGCTTTTTTTTTCTGATGAGTTCTGCCCTTTGCTGTTCTTTTTTGCTGTAATATTGTATCCATCGGTTTAATAAAACTACTGCAGGTGTCCTTTTCTTTGACTGTCTTTTTGTAACTTTGCAAGAGGCTTGTTCAGGCCAAATACAGGCCCTTTTAAAGGACAAGGGTAAGTTTATTGCAGTGAAATAGTGTGGTAGATATGGTGGAAGGTAGTCCACAAATGGGGACATCTGACCTTGGATGTTTGGGTTTCTTCAGATGCTTGATGTGCGGTGGTAATAGACTGGCATGTAAGGACCGGTAGGTGTAAGCTGTTCTTTGTGGAGTTGTGTGGTGAAAAACCACCAAACTATATACAGCTCCTAGTATGCTTCATCATGTTGCTCGTCTCCTGCTGCTTTAAACTCGTCTGTTTTTTCGAACCCAGATATATATTGATTGTCGTGGCCATGAACTGGTTAATTGCATGCCCCAACTCGCCAAGTGGTACAAATGTTTGTGGTGGTGGTGGTGATGGATCGGTAGTACCCACTGCTGCTGGTGATGTAGCAGGATATGCAGCTCCTTATTCCACTACTAAGGTTTCTGGTGGTGAAGGCCCTGTCTGCATGGTACGTCCTCGTCTTGGGTCTTCATGGATATTTTCAAAATATTAATCACAAAGATATGTTTCCACCTCATTAAACCACGATGTGATCCGCTGTGGGGTGACAGCAGTGTGACTGGATGTCAAATTCTGGGGTATTCTCATGGCCAATTCAGGGTGTCGCCTTAAAAAGTTATAATATCGCTTCAGCCCTGGGTAACTGTCATGGAATGGAGTCACATTCTTAAGATACTTTACTAAATGTAGCATACTGTTGAGCAAGTCTTCTTTGGTTATAGGGAAACCAGCTTTTGAATTCCATTTAACCCATAACACCAACATGTTTTCCTCATCCTCAGTCAGAAATGTGGTTGCACCTTTTTCTTTTCTTTGAGTGATTTTCCTGATGATTTGTTACAGTGTGTGGTCAGTGGAACACCATCATGTTTTGATGCTCTCAGCATTTTGTCAAACTGGAAGGAGTATATCACAAAATTTATTGTTAAAGTAATTTTAAACTACTTATCAGGTAATCATACAACATTTTACATTAGGTATATGCTGTGATGACAGTATGCAAAAAAGTTAAATTATGTAACTTACTATCTTAATACACGTATTGCTACTGTGCATTATATTATTAATAGTCTATTAATATTAACTAAATGCAACTTATATCAGCTTATAATATGGTGGTATGTCCAACACACTTGCAGAATAGCTAATTGTAGTTTTATGGTATTAATATACATTTATAGGCCCATATTTCTCTCACACATGTATTCAACATTAACACACCTTAAAGGCTAAAATATCACCACATTGTGAATACGTCATTTCACTGTAACATAGGTAAATTTACATGGGCATGTCTTATTAAACATTTCTCAACTCTTGAGTCATGTTATTTAAATGTTATAATGCTACTGCATACTTGTATTGGTGTCCCCATTAATTCATTGTTGTCTTAGTACATGATCTGCTCTTGGTGTATGGTATTAATTCTGCGTACCTATAGCTGATCACTATTCTCACGTGTCATAATTACATTTTTGTTATGTATCATATATTCAGTGTCTTCCATTTTATATATATATATATACACACACACATACATACATACATACATACATACATACATACATTCATACATTATTCACCATAGCTACAATCATAAAATGATGTATATTGCACTTTTAAACCTTAAGAACTATACTTTCTTTCTTAAGCTCTCCTGTCTATGCTGCTGCAACTGCACNTGCATACATACATACATTCATACATTATTCACCATAGCTACAATCATAAAATGATGTATATTGCACTTTTAAACCTTAAGAACTATACTTTCTTTCTTAAGCTCTCCTGTCTATGCTGCTGCAACTGCACAGTTATGTGTGGGGCTTCACAATTTATTTTTTTGGTAACCGGGACTTCCTCTAATTAAGATGTCAACTATTGCATCTTAAAGCGCAGATTCTATAGATAATATAGCACTACAGATTGCATACATATATTTACGGGATTACTTAAATATCAATATATTAGTTAGCATGGTCCACAATAGGTACATGATCCACATTAGGTTCCGTTACCTTGCATAGCTATTGTAAGACGTTGTGATCTATTGCTGCTGCGTCAGACTCCTGCCATATTTATGCAGAACCCTTTGTGCATTCTGCTGTAACAGTATCCCAAGACCCATTCACTCATATTGAGATGGAACCGTCAAAATCAAGGTGCATGTCACGTTTCCCCAGAAGTAATAATCAAATTCAGTGTGTGAAGGTGACGTGCAGTGCTTAGGTTATATTCCATGATGTGCCGAGAACTCAGGAGAGTATTATCAACGCAAGGATAACTTGTTATGTGCCATAAGTGCATAAGAAAAGCCATGTGCTCATTTAATTTCATCACAAATATAGTTGAAGATTTCATTAAAATAATTCTTATAATTGTACATTAAGGTTTTTGTGCTAGTTTATTAAGTTGATACAAAAGGAACATTCCAGAACATATTCAGTTTTAGTACAGAACATTACATGCAGTTCCAACATTATTCCTCAAGTCTTACAAAATTTAAATATCTTTGTATTAATTATCGGTTTTAGACATGGCTGTATAAAAGGGGATTAATGTTAAGATATATATATATTGTAATTTAATACTTATCTAAATTATTTACTTTGTATTCATTTTGTTCATTATGTTTTCTTACTATTTGTCATATTTCACAATGACTTGGAAAGATACTCTACAAGTAAAACTATCAGCCTGCAAATTTTAATGTGATTGATTAACTTGTATCTTCATCTCAGCTTTTTGAGTCATGTTTTATATTCAGGTAATTTATTAAGTATGCCTGTGGTGTTTATGCATGAGATAACTGCAATTTTTGTCACCATCTTGCTGAGTGCCGCAGGTGCCTCACAGCTTGACTTGGAGAAACTTAAACTTTGTTTTGTTTCATGACCACATTATCTTGCAATAGTTGTTAAATTTCTCTGAACCTTTTTGCTTGTAGCGTCCCCCATGAGTGCGGCATCACATCCAGCCAACTCATAGGGTCCCTGAGATTTATTTTTACTTAAATTCTGACAGTCTTGTTAGGCCTTTCTTTCAGCATATGGCCACTGGCAGACTGTAAGTGCTAGGTCCGCTTCATCGCATTTTGGCTGTCTTGTGGATAAGAATACTGTATGATCCTAAACAGAAAGTTGTATATACATTACACAGGAGTGTTGGGGAGGCTTGAAAAATTCCAGCTCGTCCATACTATGTGAAGGGACTATGTAATGCACTGGTTGACCATGACAGACAACTCAATAGCTCTTTGTTATGCTCTAACTCTTATGGGAATAAGAACAAAGAAGGGGATGCATAACATTAGTATAAGAGATTAGGACCAGAGGAGAAGTTCTTATTAAAGGGTTAAATAAAGTATTTATTTACAATTTAAACAGACGTAATAAGTCATACAGAAGTTAGAGCTACAAGGCCACTGGAAGAAGGAAAGAAAGGAAAGGTTATTTTAAAGTAGAGTGACCATGACTTAGTGAGGAACTCACCCAGTCTCGCACTCCAGACCCTCTGCCTAGATTGCCCCTGGACACTCGCAGACTGCGACAATCTCCTCCTCGCAGTCCAGTCCACACTTCGCGCCCCTCTACGTGTGTGTGTCGTAATGATTTCTGATTGGCTTCCGTTGTGCACTGGAGGCAGAGTCTCGTCTCCTAATAGTTTGTTGAATTTAGTCTGGAATGTCCTGACGTCTGCTGGACACACATTTTCTATTCTCTATATTTTATTATTGATGTTAAGAAATTCCATTCTGCTTGCTGTTATAGTTATTTAGTTTTGTAAACTCACGTGTGGCCTCCTTCACAGATATTGTTGCGACAGGTTGTGCATAACGAGGCCATGTATAACAGTTTGTATGTACCCAATCTGGCTACATGGCAACTATTTTTCTCAACACCTTTCCATTTGACCTATACCTTGTTTGCCTTTAACTCCTAACTCTGTGAACTCCATATATTTATTACCACAGCCCACTGCACCTCCTGATGTTCCCTCCCACACCAAAATTACGTAAATGTATTTGTACTCTCTCATATAAAGTACATCTTTACCTTCACATTTCATTTTCTCTTTTACCCATACTTTTAAATGTGGACAGTGTATTAGTCTTCTCTTATCCCCAAAAATATCCTGCTGAAGTTTGTTCGCATTTTAATAAAAACACAGTTGTGTGCGTGCCTATCTCTCTCTCTCTCTCTCTCTCTCTCTATCTCTCTCTCTCTCTCTCTATATATATATATATATATATATATAATATATATATGCACACACATGCATGCATATATGTGTGTGCATGTATATATACCGGATGTTCACAAACACATAATAATAAACACCAGAGTGTGGTAGATAAGTACAAATGGAGCATATTTCATCAAGGAACCAATAGTCTAACATCCATATTTAACCTGCTAATAGCAGTGGCAATGTGCAGGGGCGAGTATGCAACCTTGTGTATGTGGCATTGTAACCAGCATGTGCGCAGGTCTGCGTGCCTGATAACACTGCTCAGTACCGCATGGTCACAGTCTCAGAGGTGCTATGTATCTACAGTTCCTGCAGGACGAAATACAGGAATACTTGGAGGAAGTTCCTTTAGATGCTCATGAGGCGATGTGGTTTCAGTAGGACGGGGCCCCACCTCATTTCGCCATTGCGGTTTGCCGGCACCTCTACATGCACTTTCCGAACCGGTGGATAGGTAGGGGAGGCCCCATAGCAGGGCCACCTCGCTCACCTGACATATCACCACCTGACTTCTGACTGTGTGGCCACATCAAATCGATTCTGTATGCCACACCACTTGACACAAGGGATGAGCTCATTATACCAGAAACCTTTGCACATGTGCGTTGCAACATGCTTCAGCGCTGCACCGCCTGTGTGGCCGATGGTGGAGGACATTTTGAATAGACTCTTTGGATAGAGACATCTAACAGACACTCTTTCCCCTTGCCTTAAACCCAAATGTGTAAATAAAGTGTCATTTCATTGCACTGCCTGTAACCTAGTTATTCTGATTGCCTACCTGCACTTGCACATTGCAACTGCCATTAGCAGGTTAACTATGGACGTTAAACTATAGGTTCTTTGCTTAAATATGCTCAATTTGTACTTATCTACTGTACTGTGGTGTTTATTGTCATTTGTTCATAAACACCTGTTGTGTGTATGTATATATATATATATATATATATATATAGAGAGAGAGAGAGAGAGAGAGAGAGAGAGAGAGAGAGAGAGAGAGTGAGTGAGTGAGTGAGTTACCTGTGCCTAGGCATTGCCAGGTTTGCGGGGGATGGAGGTAAGAGCTAAAATTAAATTTCCCAGTTTTTTTATAATCCTACCAAAAGAATGATTTTTTCCCCACTATCTACTGCAATTCTCTCAGTTACAATTGTCTGTGAAACCAATGATCTCCCAATTAGTATCTAATTACATGAATCATCTTAATAAATTATAAATCCTGCTAATACATACAAAGTATTCTAATTCTATAATACCATGCATGTGTACCAATGTGTCGAAGTCTCCTGTGATCTCCCACCTCTGCTCCAATGCCTGCGTTAACTGCAAACACTGCCACAGTCGTCCGCAAGAATGCAGATGTCGCCATGCACATGCTGTGACTCCCATGTCACCACCACTGCTTGTTAAAACCAGCCAGAACACTCCCAAGCACCACCATCCGCACATGCACAAGTAGTCCTGCCGGCAAGGAAAGAGATGTATTTATACTCTTACTCCACCTTTCTGGATATTTCTGCACATACCATGCTACCATAAACATAATTATTTTTTATTGGATAGTAAAAATTGAAAAAAAAACTCCCAGAAAGTGATGAAAGTGAAATGAAGGAAAATGGGGTGCCACAAAAAAGTTTCTGTTTAATGGATTGTGTTCTTTTTGCAATTTTAGGCACTTGGTTGTTAATGGTATAGATTGTAATTGCAGCTGTAATTCTTGGCAACTTCACATCATAAGTCTTGTCAGATCTGAAGTTGTATCATTTACTTCTACATTATTTTATAAGCTTTCCAGCAATTATGAGGCTCATCCAGAAAGTAAGTTTTCCAAGGGCCGTAAACAGAAAAACAACATAGTTACATGGAAACTTTTACTGGAACAGATACATCAATTGTTGAGCTACTTCTCAACATATTCACCAGCGGAATTGAGGCTCTTGTCATACTGTGGGATCAATGTTTGTATCCCAGTGTCATAGAAGTCCGCCGCCTGGGATAGGAACCAGTGTGTGATAGCTGACTGCACTGCTTCATCACTTTGAAAATGCTGACCGGACAGGAATTTCTTGAGGTGTAAGAAAAGATGGTAAGCACTGGGAGCGAGATTAGGACCTATATTGGGTGGATGGTCAAAAACATCCCAGTGGAACTCCTGCAGAAGATGTGTTGTATGATGAGCTGTATGAGGACGAGCATTATTGTGGATCAACACCTCCACTGATCATCCCACGCCTCTTTTCCTTAATGGCTCGTTGCAATTTCCATAGTGTTTGACAGTAACGGTCAGTGTTCACTGTATTACCTCTGGCCAGGAAGTCAATGAGCAAAATGCCCTTTCTGTCTCAGAACACAGTACATATAACTTTCCGCGCCAACACATTCTGCATGAATTTTGTCCTGCACGTAGTTTCACTGTGGCTCAAATGCATCAATTTCTGCCTTATTTCCTGGATAAAGTGACCGCTCCATCACCTGTGATGATCCTCGAGGAACTCATCACCATTGTCATGGTACCGCTGCATAAATGTTAATGCTGATCCCTTGTGTTTGGTTTTGTGTTCAGTTGTCAGGTTTTTCGGCACCCACATAGCACACAACTTCTAGAACAGGTGCTGCGTGACAATTCTGTGCAACAATGATTGGGATATCTGCTGGAAATGGCTGCTGAGTTCCATAATCGCGAAGTGACAGTTCTCCACAATGCGCTACTGCACCAGCTCTACAAGGTTTTCATTAATGAGAGAGGACCTCCCACTGCACTCCTTATCGTGGACGTTTCGACGACCTTCAGAAAATTGCCTGCACCAATGAGACACCACACCATCTGCATGCTCATGACGTCCAGCCCATACATGTGCCACAGCTGACGTTAATTTTTATTGGTGCCACATTCTGCGTGTTCAAAACATTTATCACAGGTCTAACCTTGCAGTTGGAGGGAGACAAAATAAAAGCAGGCATTTTCAGCCTCTACTATGGCGATACTTTGGGTGATTTGGGAGTGCAAGCTGTCCCATACAATCACCACGTCCTCACACTCAGGCATGCGCACTCACCTTTCACAATGCATGGTCTGCCATCTGTTGGTGGTGTGGGAAACTTACTTTCTAGATGAGCCTCATACCTAATATAGGGCTGGCTTGTGCCATTAAAACTATTTATTCCCATCTGCTGTTTCAAGAAAATTGTGTGTCTTCATTTTGTTTAGCCCTTAATTTTTATTTGCAATTTTTTAACACCTATAGTATGGTTCATATTTAGTACTCAGCTAACTCAAGTGTGTAGCTGGGTAGGGGTGAGACTCAAGCGCTAGCGTAGCTGTTGAGAGAGGAAAAATATTGGTGTGTACAGGAAATGTTATACTGTGTGAGCCCGTACATCTGTCAACATTAATTTAAGCAACTTGTACAGAAACTTATTGTCAAAGTCTCCAATTGCCAGGAAATATATTTCTTTTTTAAAAACTGTTAGAAGTTTCTTAAGCATTGGAACCTCTCCTTTAACCATATAAAAAGTCTGTACAATGCGCCAAATAACACCATCATCAAAATAAAAAAAATTTACGTCTGTTTTTTTCTTTCCGCGTGTGCGCTATTTCTCACCACTTAAGTCAGCTTGTTTTCCTTCTTTTTGTGNATTACGTCTGTTTTTTTCTTTCCGCGTGTGCGCTATTTCTCACCACTTAAGTCAGCTTGTTTTCCTTCTTTTTGTGTTTTGCATATGGTTAGTTCTTGTCTTACCATCACCACTGCTTCATGTTTATTTAGTTTCATGACATATTGGATGAAGAACCTTTTTCCTTACCAAAAACATAACGTTCCTAATCATTTTCTGCACTGAGTGTATATTGTTTGGTTGTTTGCCCTACTTCCTGATGACATTTTATTGAATCCTGAAAATTGTGAACATGCGCTGATCAATTGGTGTATGCACAGTGATCCAAAGTGCAAACACTGGAAATAAACCTTAGCCTACAGTCAAGCATCAACACAGTAATGCAAACTAGTCAACACTGTACCACAACTTATGGTCACTATGACACCTGCCGTAACTGAGCGCTTTGACTCATCCAGGAATGGGAAAGGAGGAGAGAGAGGGAAGGGAGTGAATGGCATGACCTTGTGTAGTTCACATATTTTTTTAATGCACACTTGGTTTGGTTGAGTAGTATTTACATGTACACGTTAGCATATGCTTATGTATCTGTACACAAGTGAAATTGATATATTTATAAACTGTGAATTCTGAGAGGCATGAAATTATTTGTGTTTTATCTTATTTCTAAAGTTTTTATCAATCCCATTCCTTTTTATGAAAGTAAACTTTTGCTCTTGACATACTGTTATACGGAATGTTTCCATGATGACATTAAAATATGTAGGGATGGTGGAGAAGGCCAAAAGCATAAATTTGAGATGAACCCAGGTCCAGAAATGCCTCAATCAAACGTTATAAGGCAATATCGTTTTTCATGGGTTGTAGGAGGTAGTATAGGCAACCCTGCCAACTTATAAGTATACATTATGTGAATTTGGTAAAATTAAACACCACTAATGCACTAGATGGTGTAATGTGTAATTTAATGTAGTTAGCCCTGAGGTATGTTTAGAATGCAGTTCAGAGTTTAGATGTTGAAGCATCAACTTGACCTATCTCAAGTGAAATAAAGTATTTGGTTGCAGAACTTGCAAATNTCAGAGTTTAGATGTTGAAGCATCAACTTGACCTATCTCAAGTGAAATAAAGTATTTGGTTGCAGAACTTGCAAATGTGGTATTTGTTACAGTCAAGAAAATGGAAAAAGTAAGGAAACATTAAGGTTATATTGCACCATGTATCCACATAAGAAACATCTTGCTCATATTGTTTCTAGGACTTCTATAAGGGTTACAAGACATATGGCAATTTCCACCACAGTTTCTGAAAGGAGGAAGAAGATTAACTAGTCAAATTCTTAACTTCAACGAAACAGTGCTTGAGTGTGTGGCCAAAAGGCCTTCAGCAATCACTGAAGCAGTAGCATGTGAAATGGATGCCTCATCCAGTAGTTTTAATAATACTATGGGATAAAAAGCTTCACACCTATCATCCATAGTAAGTTTGTGCCTTGAATCCTGCTGATTTATCTCACATTGCATTCAGGCCTTGGTTACTGCAATGCTGCGTGATTTATCTTCACTTTCCTGCGAATGTGCTTTTCACTAATGAAGCCTGTTTTACAAGAGAGGGGGATATAAGAATAGTAGTGTATGTGCAAATGTAAATCCCTGTATTTCTGTGCTACATCATGGAAAGCCTTCAATAAATATTTTTGGCGGGCATAGCCCCTGTAATTATATAATAGGCCTGTATCTTATCCCATCTTGCATAACTGCAACAGTGTACACTGTGNTAGTAAGTTTGTGCCTTGAATCCTGCTGATTTATCTCACATTGCATTCAGGCCTTGGTTACTGCAATGCTGCGTGACTTATCTTCACTTTCCTGCGAATGTGCTTTTCACTAATGAAGCCTGTTTTACAAGAGAGGGGGATATAAGAATAGTAGTGTATGTGCAAATGTAAATCCCTGTATTTCTGTGCTACATCATGGAAAGCCTTCAATAAATATTTTTGGTGGGCATAGCCCCTGTAATTATATAATAGGCCTGTATCTTATCCCATCTTGCATAACTGCAACAGTGTACACTGTGTTTCTGATACATACACTCCCCGAGTTATTAGANGTTTCTGATACATACACTCCCCGAGTTATTAGAATATGTCCCTCTTGATGTTCATTAGTCCATGTGCCTAACATTATGGGCTCTAGCTCATTTTGCAAGTTTTGATCCTAAATACCCCACTCACACTTTCTGTGAAAAGTGAGAGGAAGAGGACATTCTGTTTCTCTCACACTTTCCATGAAAAGTGAGAAGAGGAGGAGGTNTTTCTGTGAAAAGTGAGAGGAAGAGGACATTCTGTTTCTCTCACACTTTCCATGAAAAGTGAGAAGAGGAGGAGGTAGTTCGGTTTCTTGGCCAGCTTGTTCACCTGATCTAACCCCTCATGTTTTTTCTTGTGGATTCATGGAAAAAGTCTNAGTTCGGTTTCTTGGCCAGCTTGTTCACCTGATCTAACCCCTCATGTTTTTTCTTGTGGATTCATGGAAAAAGTCTTGTCTATGAGACACCTGTAGAGAATGAAGATGACCTCCCGGTAAGGAACTTAGCATGCCATTACATTGTTAGAACAACTCTAGGGATATTAAATGAGATGTGACAGAGCTTATTGTGAGATTCTAATGCATGGATCAGAGCTGGGAGATGCTATTTTGAACAGCTGTTGTAAATGTATTCTCTATAACTCTGTGATTGAATTATTAAATCTACAAACAGTTATCAAGTTTTCTTATTCCACTTTACCAGGTATCTCCAAATGGTTTTGATTTGTAACTTTCGAAACAGTCTGGAAATGACTGGAGTCATTATCTCAAATTAATGATTTTGCCGCTCTTTCTCATTTATGAAAGGTTGTATCATCATCATGAAAATGCACTGTATATTAGATATACTTTTATTTCTTTTTTGTTTAAATCTAAATTAGTAGGTATTGTATTCTGTAATGTTGTATTTCAGATGCAGGAATACTGCTCAGCAACTCAGTTATGAGGAGAATAGCCACAAAGTTAGATTGGTGTGTGAAAAATGTATTATCGGACTCTGATAATAATGTTGGTAAATGTGTGCTTCATGCTACAGGGATGCCATGTGAAAGTGAAATTCAAGTAAGTAATTTGGTTTTATTTGTCATAGTTAAAAAATATTATCATAGTGTACTGTAAAAAATTTTTAGTTGTAATGTTTATAGATTACATGATAATTTTGTCATATTTTATATTTTAGTAAATAATAGTGGTGCTTTCATATTTTTACCCACGGGCATCACGGCCGGAAGGGATAAGGGGATGCATCCCCTCCAATAATTCAACTATTAACATATTTTTGCCATTATGTGCTGGGTAGTTTTAATTTAATATAAAATTAATTTCATAGAAAATTAATTTAGGGTCAATTGTTGTTGAAAATGTAAGATCACACATTCAAAAATGCTGTTTTTCTAACTGTGTTATGGTCATAGTAAAAATGGGATGTCACGTACATCTGTCTCCTAGACGAGCGACTGATAATACATTGCAATTAATCCCAACTAAAATAATTTTAAAAAAGTAGGATAAGTATTAGAAAAATATTTNGCGACTGATAATACATTGCAATTAATCCCAACTAAAATAATTTTAAAAAAGTAGGATAAGTATTAGAAAAATATTTCTTCAGGAGGATAGAATGGACTAGCTATTTTGTGCGCACAAACACTTATACGATATAGCTACAAAATATGCACTCACCATTGCCATCTATGAAATTTGACACTGTTTCTATATTTGATCAATTATTTNGATATAGCTACAAAATATGCACTCACCATTGCCATCTATGAAATTTGACACTGTTTCTATATTTGATCAATTATTTCTGTCTTGATGTGTGTACCATTTTTATTTTAGATTACCGAGAGCTTGTTTTCTCATATGTAAGTAATTCTAAAATCTTCACAAAATGTTATAAAGTTATAACAGATTCAATTGCAAATAAAAAAATTAACAATTTACACAATATGGAAGTAAAAAAAACCTTCACAGTCTTCTAATGGTGGTAGACTGTAGAAAATCAATACAAATTTATAAAGTTGTAATCACAAAAAGATTTATGTTCATGCCCAGATTGTAATGAGCCATACTTAACAAAAATCACTGATCGTACGACAGTTGTCAAAAATTCAGGTTGAGAAACAGAAGGTAGGCTTTGAGTCCCTGATTGTTAGTATCAGTAGTCCTAAGTATGTGGTTAGGTAAGGGAAAGCCATCAGAGGTCATGCGAATAATGAAGGAAATTTCATGGAGTTGTTGAAGGTTCAAAGCAAAGACAAGCCATCTCTTAGAGACTGGCTTCAGAGAGAACAAAATTACACATATCATGCTATACAAAATGAAATCATCCAGATCCTAGGAAATCAAGTCGTTACTGCTATCATATAAATAATTCAGTCAAGCAGCAGCCCCTTTGGTTTATTCCGTGATCTATGATGGTACAAAAGATATTTATGGAGATGAGAAAAAGAGTGTCCGTATTTGTTTGTGTGATGACAATTTAGATCTCCCTGAAAGATTTATTGGCTTCTATGAAACTGCACTTACCACTGGAGAAGCCATAGATAGCATCATTAATTTGTGATCAGGGNAAGATTTATTGGCTTCTATGAAACTGCACTTACCACTGGAGAAGCCATAGATAGCATCATTAATTTGTGATCAGGGATCTGAATTTGCCAGGTGTGAGATGGATAGAGGGTGCAGAAGGGATGGGCAGCATGATGCAGAGAATGGCAGTGCAGTTAATCAACAGAGGCTTGGTCCAGGTAGTAGAAACNTAGAAGGGATGGGCAGCATGATGCAGAGAATGGCAGTGCAGTTAATCAACAGAGGCTTGGTCCAGGTAGTAGAAACATCTACAAGATGGAATGAAGAGGGTGTTAGGTCAGTGCTGGATTTGATGTTGGTCAGACCTGGGAATGCTGTAGTTGGTGCAATAGTATTGGATGGCATAAGTGATCATGATATTCCTGTTGNTCAGACCTGGGAATGCTGTAGTTGGTGCAATAGTATTGGATGGCATAAGTGATCATGATATTCCTGTTGTGGAAATCGGGCTTGGCAGGATAAGGGAAGAGCAAACTGCAGGTAGGTTGGTGTGACAGTATGGGAGAGGTGACAAGAAGGGGGTAGAAATCTTCCTGAGGGATATGTTTGAAAAGTGGTCTGTGGAGGAAAGGGTGAAAGGATTATGGGAAGAATTTAGAAGAATAATAGCCGTTATGTTGGGAGAAATTTGTGCCAAAGAAAAGATTACAGTCTGGGGGAGATCCACCATATTATGGATAGGAGATTCAAAAAATGAAGAGGAAGTGTAGAAAATTACATGCCAAGTGGAGAAATGAAGGGATGACAAGAGCTAAGGAATTGATGAAACAAATGGGAAGAGAGCTTGAAAGGATGATCAAACAGGCGAAGAATATAATTTTAGGGAACATGGTAGAAGAAGGAAAAGGCAAGGAATGGGAGAAATTGTTGAGGTTGGTTAAGATGATAAGGGGAGGAGAGGAAGGGATCCCTCTGCTGAAAGGTAGGGATGGCGGGACTGCGACAAGTGACCAAGAAAAATCGGAGATGCTGCAAGGCCAGTACTTGTCAGTGTTTGAGGCAAAGGAGGATTGGAATATGAAGGCTAACAAAGATTGGGGGTTGTTTTGTAAGTTTAAGATGAGGGAGTGGGAGATATCAATGGTAATCAGGGGGTTGAAGAACAGTAAGGCAGTGGGACCGGACAGGATAGGGAACACAGCACTTAATTTTTGGTGGGAGAGAGTTAGTGAAATATTTGGAGGTGTTGTTTAGTAAGTCCTTAGGAGAGGGTAAGTTGCCACAAGGTTTGTAGGATGCGTTGGTGGTCCCAACACGCAAGCAGAGGGAGGATAGGGAGAGGCTTGGCAGCTACAGGGCGGTGAGTCACATAGAGTACAGGAAAGGTAATGGAGAGGCTGGTTGTCCAGTATTTGGTAAATGTTATGAACAAGAGTAATTGGTTGGAGGAGTCACAACATGGTTTCAGAAAAGGATCATCATGTGAGACGCAGCTGGCTGGACTGTTAGTGGATCTGATGTAGGCAGTTGATGAGGGGAAGCAGGTGGATGCCTCTTCATAGACTTTGAGAAGGCATTTGATAAGTTGCCCCATGGAACTTATGAAGAAAGTGGATGAGCTGATACCGGACAAGTGGGTAGTGGAATGGATTGGGAACTTTGTCAGGGGGGGAAGACAGAGGGTGACAGTGGAGGAGGCAATATCGGAGGAAGGAGAGGTTACGTCAGGGGTGCTGCAGGGAAGCGTGCTGGGCTCTCTGTTGTTTACCATAATGGTAAATGACTTGGGTTTGGTGATTAGGGGAAAANGCTGCAGGGAAGCGTGCTGGGCTCTCTGTTGTTTACCATAATGGTAAATGACTTGGGTTTGGTGATTAGGGGAAAAATGAGATTGTTTGCAGATGATTGTGTATTGTATGCAGAGATGGAAGAGAGGGGAAACTTGCAGGCAGACATATACTGGATATGGTTGTGGACTATGAAGAATAGAATGAAGATAAATGTAAGAAAAACTAAGGTAGTGATGTTTACAAAGAAGAAGGTGATAAGCAGGGACATGTACAGATGGGAGGGGCAAGAGATAGAAGAAGCAGCAGAATATAAGTATCTAGGGATTGTATTGCAGGGAGACCTCAGTTGGAAAAAACAGGTAGAGAGGGTGGTTGCAAAGGGAAGAAGGGCTCGTGGTATGTTGGGAAGAGTGCTGAAGGGAGTCAACTGTGAGGTGAAGGATATGGCATAATGGTACGGCAGATGTTAGAACATGCAGCAGCAGTATGAGACCCATACGTGGAGATGGTGGTGCAAGAGCTAGAGAAGGAGCAAAGAAGGGCAGCAAGATGGGTGAAGGGTAGGTGGAGAAGACAGGGGCAGGATGGATGGTGAGGATGACGGGAACTATAGGCTATCAGTGATGATGAAAGAAATGGGGTGGAGCTCGTTGAAGGACAGGAGGAAAGTTGAAAGGCTGGTTAGGATGTACAGGTTGGTGAATGGAGAGGGATGGTGGGGAAGTTTACGCTGCCAGCTAAGTAAGGGGATGTTTAGAGGTAAAGGAAACAACAGTGAGAAGCTTCAGAGGGTGTGGAGGAGAACGGAGTGGGGTAGGCAGTCTATGCTTGTGAGGTCTGTAAGGGAGTGGAATGTGTTGCGGGAGGAATTGGTATCTGTGAGGGGGGTTGAAAAGTTCTCAGGAAGGGCGTGGAAAAGGTGTTTGGTCAGGTATGGGAGAAGTGAGAGAGCTCGCCACCGGGCGGTAGCCTAATTGCGGGTGTTAGATATTATTATTATTATTGATTATTAGATGGTCTTATTGGACTACAGCTGCCACTTGGAAATCTTCAGGTACAAAATTATGATGGAGCTGCAAACATGAGTGGGGCCAATAATGTTTCTCAGACTATTATAATTGTGAAACAACCTGTGGATAGTTACATTCTCTGTGGGGCACATTGCTGTAATTTAATAATGGAGAACTTCAATTGTTCAAGGACAGTGAGAAACGCTATGGAATGGTGAAACCATTTGGGAATTTTCTTTTCAAAGACGAAATCTAAATCTGTATTTACCCAAATCCATGAAAATGCTTTCCAAGGACCTGTTGGAAATCTTTCCAAGACTAAGCCACCTTGTCCCACAAGATGGCTATGCCATAAATCACAAATAGAAGAAATTACGAAAAGTTATGGTCTCGTTCTTGAAACATTAAAATAACTCTCAGAAAATGCTTGCGAGGGGGCCAGCAGTCTACTCAGTATATTTTAAAATGGAGAAACGTATCTTGGTTTGATCACGGGTAAACAGGTAACTGATCTTCTTGAACTGTTGAATAAGTCTTTCCAGGGGAAGAAGAATACTACAGCAGGCCTTAATTAAGACTGTTGAAACAATGGTTGATGGTTTGAATAATCCTAGATATGATGAAAAGTTTTCATCTGTTTTGAAAGACTTCAGTGAGAATATCAAAGAGCTAGAATTCAAATCTGTGACACTTCCAAGGAGACTGTCAAAAAGATTTGATGAAACCAGTGAACTACATGTGATGTAGTCGTGTGAAGAGCATTACGACAAGAGTACTTTGAAGTCATAGACACAGCTGTGGTGTAACTTCAAACACGAATACTCAAGCAGTCTGCCCATCGACCAACTGTGAGGCAGAAAGAAGTTTTAGTGTTCTTCACAAGCTCAAGACAACCTGCAGTCAACTATGTCCCAGAAAAGGTTAAACCATGTTGCAGTGTGTTATGTACAGAAACAAGTTTTGGATGGCTTTGATGTGAAGAGGGATGCAAAAAGGTTTATTTGTAATAGTTACTCAAGAAGGAATGTTTTTGGGTCAGCTTGGGAGTAAATAAATGGTTTAATTTTTTCTATTTTAAAGGCAATAAATATGTGATATGATCAGCTAGGACAAATTAAATGTAACAGTATTTGTAAGAAATACTAGCATTTTAATGTAACTATATATTGTTTGTCTCGAAACGTCTAATGAATCAGAGGAAATGTTGAGATATCCCATATAATAATTACAATAATTTGAGGATGTAAAAATTATCATTATGTCTGATATCTATGATTTTTTTGTGAAACAACAAAATTGTGCACATGTGACATGAATAATATGGCACTGAGGTTAGATGAACTTATAATGTAATTATTTGTATGTACAACAAATGTAAAAATATTGTATATAATTATGAAATTTGCAGACATATTGGTTGTAACAACATATAACGATTTAAATTACAAATAAAAACCCAGCATTCATCAGATTTGAACTTAATTTAAATTTCTGTTAAGGACATATCATGTAACGCACATAAAGAAAAATGTTCATAAGTTGTGCATGTATGCATTTAAGTATGTAAGTATGTCGTACATACTAGGTACCTGATATATGTAGGCACATATTTACTTTATTTACTTTTTAATTAAATACTTTTATTTATATATTTTTTCTCCCCCTTTCTCTCCTATCCCCAAAAATTTGTCTACCATTGGTGTACCCCCCCCCNTGCCTGGTGATGCTCATGTTTTTACCAAAAAATGTTCCTGTAACATTCAGACATATTTATTAGATTTTCATGTTGCTTATTTTATTAGTGATGATGTATATGAAATCAGGGGTAGTTCCCCCTCCGAGAATGTATATTTTATACTGTACCAGTCACCTATAAACCAAATCTTAAACATGTATATGCTTGGCACACTGCAAGGACTTGCAGCTTTTGGAAATTTGATCAAGTAATTCTGACTGCTTGTTATTAATCAGGGCTATGAGGGCAATGAGGGCTATTCAGGAAAAAAGGTTCCCAATTTTATTTCTGGAGAACATGTAGAGTTGGTGGATTGTCAACGTGTTGTTTTTACACAGACATCTATCCTTGTTTGTCAAGGGATGTACAACCTTCATCACGCTGGCAGCACAGGCACAGTGTTGTGTTAAGGACAGGTCAATTGAAGAGTGCATGCTCAGTGCTAGTGCAGTGCTGTGTTACTGACAGGACAACGGAACAGTGTGTGCCCGGCAAGCATGGAGAACGGACGTATATTGTAATNTCAGTGCTAGTGCAGTGCTGTGTTACTGACAGGACAACGGAACAGTGTGTGCCCGGCAAGCATGGAGAACGGACGTATATTGTAATTGTGGACAAAGGATGAAGTGCTTGCTGTTGTTTGCTACAAATGGGTACATGGAATTCTGGGTACAGATATACATAGNGATGTACAACCTTCATCACGCTGGCAGCACAGGCACAGTGTTGTGTTAAGGACAGGTCAATTGAAGAGTGCATGCTTAGTGCTAGTGCAGTGCTGTGTTACTGACAGGACAACGTAACAGTGTGTGCCCGGCAAGCATGGAGAACGGACGTATATTGTAATCGTGGACAAAGGATGAAGTGCTTGCTGTTGTTTGCTACAAATGGGTACATGGAATTCTGGGTACAGATATACATAGNCGTGGACAAAGGATGAAGTGCTTGCTGTTGTTTGCTACAAATGGGTACATGGAATTCTGGGTACAGATATACATAGCCATTTAGTAGAAGTGCATGGTCCTGACATTATTTCGACACAAATGGTGCGGTGGTGGTGCCAGCATGTTCAAATTAGGGCATATGAGTGTGTCGGATGTTACAAGACCTGGTTACCCAGCAACAGCTATGATAGAAGACCATTACTATACAAGTGGATGAGTTGATACAAGACAGGCATGTGACAGTGGATCACTTCATCACTGAAGTTGGTATCTGCCATGCATCAACCCATCTTGCAGTATCATAAAGTACTTTTATGTTGGGTGTCTTGCCAGTTCGAACCAGACCACAAGTCATAAAGAATGGGAACAAGTCTGCACCATTTCTTGGGCTATAAAATTGAAGGAAATGCATTTCTGTTCTGTTCCGAATTATAACTGGAGATGAGAGCTGGGTACACCATTTCAGCCTGAGTCAACGCCGCCTCCACAGCATGGAAGCATACAATATCCTTTGTCTGAAAGAAGTTGAAGACAATGCCCTCAGCAGGCAAGATGCTTTTCACAGTGTTTCGGGATGCTGAAGGGGTTTTGTCGAATTTTTTGGAGAGAGGAGGATGGGGACAAAGGAATATGAGATCCGTCATTGCCGAACACTACTGCGAGACACTGACACAACTAAAAACTCAATTTTATTGAAGAGACCAGGCCTTATCACAGCAGGAGTCGTCCTTCTGCGTGACAATGAGAGACTTAACATGGCGGTTGCAACAGCCAACCATATTGCAATCTTTGATTTGGAGTGCCTGGACCACGCCCCCTACAGTGCCGACCTGGCACCCAGTGACTTCCACTTCATCCCTGCATTGAAGAGGATACTATGAGGGCGCCATTTCATGAACAATGAAGATGTTGAAACAGCCACACAGACATTCATCCATACCCAGGAAACAGGCTTTTACCAACAGGAGTTTTTCAAGCTTGTGAAGTTTAGGGACTATGTAGAGAAATTAATGACAAGGGTTCCTATCCGCCTATAAAATTGTGTGACTTGTCAGTGAAGTTTCTTGCAGATGGCAGACTGTCAATACTTGTTTTTCAACTAGCCCTTGTAAAAACCATCTTTCCTTGGGTTTATGTGGCTTCCCTCTAAACTTGGGTGCATGGGATGAATGTGGCNTAGCCCTTGTAAAAACCATCTTTCCTTGGGTTTATGTGGCTTCCCTCTAAACTTGGGTGCATGGGATGAATGTGGCACCCACTGATAAAATATTCTGCATGTTTCTTGGTGAGTCAGCTTTCTTTATAATTTGCTTTGAACACTGCTGGACTTCACTGACATATTGCTGTTGTAACATTGCAGTTTTTAGGGGTTATGCTTAATGTTGATCATAGATGTTTTAATTGTATTTTATAACACAGTACTTGCTTATGTTGTTACTTTCTTTAATATAATTTCCAAATTATGCTGTATTATACACTGGAGAGCCAAAAAAACTGGTATAGGCGTGCTTATGCAAATAACAGAGGTATGGAACCAATCAGAGTAACGCGATGCGGTCGGCAGCGCCTATATAAGACAACAAGCATGTGGCAAAGTAGCTAGATCGGTTACTGCTGCTACAATGGCAGGTTATCAAGATTTAAGTGAGTTTGAACGTGGTGTTATAGTCAGCGCACGAGAGATGGGACATAGCATCTCCGAGGTAGTGATAACATTTGGATTTTCACGTACGACCATTTCACGAGTGTACCGTGAATATCAGGAATCTGGTAAAACATCAAATCTTCGACATCGCTGTGGCCGGAAAAAGTTCATGAACGAACGGGACAAACAACGACTGACGAGAATCATTAAACGTGACAGACGTGCAACCCTTTCTCAAATTGGCGCAGATTTCAATGCTGGGCCATCAACAAGTGCCTGCATGCGAACTATTCAACGAACCATCATTTATATGGGCTTTCGGAGCCGAAGGCCTACTCGTGTACCATTGTTGACTGCACGACACAAAGCTTTATGCCTCGCCTGGGCCCGCCAAAACCGCCAATGGACTGTTGATGACTGGAAACACGTTGCCTGGTCTGACGATTCTCATTTCCAATTGTATCGGGCGGATGGACGTGTACGGGTATGGAGACATCCTCATGAATCCATGGACCCTACATGTCAACAGGGGACTGTTCAAGCTGGTGGAGGCTTTGTCATGGTATGGGGCGTGTGCAGTTGGCATGAAATGGGACCCCTGATATGTCTAGATACGACTCTGACAGGTGACAGATACGTAAGCATCCTGTCCGATCACCTGCACCCATTCATGTCCATTGTGCATTCCAACGGACGTGGACAATTCCAGCAGAACAATGCGACACCCCACACGTCGAGAGTTGCTACCGATTGGCTCCAGGAACACTCTTCTGACTTTAAGACACTTCCATTGGCCACCTGAATCACCAGACATGTACATTATTGAGCATATCTAGGAGACCTTGCAACGTGCTGTTCAGACGAGATCTCCACCGCCTCACACTCCTATGGATTTGTGGAATGCCCTGCAGGATTCATGGTGTGAATTGCCTCCTGCATACCTTCAGACATCAGTCGAGTCCATGCCACGTAGTCTTGCGGCACTTCTGTGTGCTGGTGGGGGCCCTACACGATATTAGGCAGGTGTACCAGTTTTTTTGGCTCTTCAGTGTATGAGTTAACAGTTTAATCTTTGGTTATTTTAATAGTTTTTTGACATAAAGATCATGTGTAAGTATTTTTCATTATTTCTAGACAATATTCTGTATTAATATTTAGTTTGTTATTTTTCATTTTGTTCCTAGAGAGTGGTCAGCATTAAATATTTATTAAAAAGAGGTACTTAATAAAACTATCCTGGTTGTCTCTCGTCTCGCAATTGCTGATTGGGGGAGAAATGTGTCATGGTCAGACGACAGCCAATTGGAGAACAGGAGACAATATAAGTATGGCAGAAGTATAATAGAACTATTTTTTTCTGGCAGAATATTTCTTACCACCTCCAAAGATGGACATGTGTATATAAAAAGAAATATTATTATTGAGAAATAAGTGCTGCAAAATGTTTGGAAAGTTTATTAATTGATTATGTAAAATGAGTAATAATTAATGAATTTGATTTTGAGAATATATATATAATTGTTGAATTGGTTTGAGAAGATGAAATAATAATTTGTGTAATGTGTTGGAGAAAATGAATGAAAAGAAAATTACATGGTGAAAATAATTTTGACTTGCTAATTCTACATAAGTTCTTCATATCTGATTTTAGTCCTTCAGTTTTTTGTGAATAGATGCCTTGTTTTGTAACCCGCAGAGCCGGAGTGTTAGACCCTTTTTACAGGCAGGGACATGCCTGTTAACCTCAAGGACACGCGGGCCATGGAGTGACGACAGCTGAACGGCCTGATTAGGGGAAGCGAAGACCGCGAAGGGAGAAAGTCTTAGAGAGGGGCAGTCACAGCTGTCCCAGTCCACAGGACAAGCCACGTGAGAAATACGTCGTGATAGCCTGGCCAGAGACAAGGCAGCGCGAACATAGACAAGGTTAGCTCTACAGAGATGCAACCAAAACCCAAAACCAAAATTTTGGCACGGAGCGTGTCAGCGCCGAAAATACGAGAGGGGAGTTGACGTGTGACGTAATTCGGAAATTAGAAGTGGCGCTGTCACCCCCTCCCCCGCCAGCTTAAACCAGTGAAGGGACTTCCAACACGTGTCGCTCGTTCACGCATGTCGAGGTCAAGCCGGGATGATGTAACGCGGCCAGGTCCTTCCACGTGTCATTCCTGCAGCACAGGCCTCCCACCCTCCTCTCCTACCTCCCCCTAGCAAGCCCCGTGAAATTTGTAAACGCCGAGAAATCACGAGATAGTCAGGCGTATTCCGCCTGAAGTTGAAAACACGCACCGAGAAAGAGCTGACAAGCTTGGAAAGGGTGCCACAAATCCTTCCCCTCCCCCAGCTAACCACGGGATAATGTGGACACGCACCGCGGAAGAATAAGCTGACAGAGTAAACTTCAGGTTGCAGGCCATCTTCCCCCCCCCCCTTCCCAACCAGCAGGAGCCATGGCACGGGTTATAAATTCATTGTACTGCTTCCTCTGCCCACCCCCCGTCCTCCCAACAAGGGGACACATGTAGGAACTTAGGGAGGGTGTCGAGAAAGGATATAAGCCTCTTTGCTGGGAGGGTGGGGAGCAGTTCATTATTACCGGACAAAGGGATCAGTTCATTATTACCGGACAGAGGAGTCAGTTGGTTATCACTGCAGAGAGAGAAGAGTTCGTCAGTACCGCACAGAGAGGTCAGTTGCGCCAAGAGAGTAAGGGCCGGGATATCGGTACCCGGCCACGTCAGTTCGCAGAGACAGTCGAAGTAACGAGCAGCAGGCGGTGTGGAGTTCGGTACCACCACCCCGGAATGAGCAGGTATTCAGTCGCGACATTAAGGGGTCAGCCAAATCGGGACGCGAGACGCAGGTCAGAATCAGAGACAGTCACCAGAGTCATATCGGACGAGTAGTATCACCACGCTGGGACGCGAGTCAGTCAGTCAGTTATCAGTCACCAGTTACCAGTCAGTCAGTTACAATGCACTGAGAAGGCGGAGTCGAGTGGTGAACTTCACAGAGAAGTGCCATGTCGAGATAGTGGGATAGTACAGTGCAGCCTGTAGCTGCGAAGGACGGGTGGGGGCCCACACTGGGTCAGATTTTATAGGATCACTGTTAATGTAAATGAAAGTAGCTGCATCTGACCAATCAGAGTAGAATAATTAAATAGGAAACAATTTTCACAATTACAGAAATTTTAAATTCAAGAGTTGGCTCTGGTGATTTTCAGGGTTTTGGTTTTCTGGAGAGGTTTGAGACTGCATAATCCATACTGCTTGAAAATGAATTATAGTGATTATGGAATTGTTGGCTCTGCTAATGCNCTTTTCTGAGTCCCATTTTGTGAGGAGCCCAATGAGGTGAAAATTAAAGAAATATATTTACACCGCTATGATATAACATTATGCGCATCAGTGTTCACTGACTGACTTCACCATGCCGAGCCATCCTGGACAAACCCAATGGCAAGCAAGCACTTGGAGAAGGTCTCTGTTAAGCTGTGTGCAGCCCCTCGGAGAGAGGTCATAGAATCAGAAATCAGCCCTCATAGGCAAGTAGTACCATTAGTGTGGCGGGCACTGGTGCAGAATTTATTTCCAGACAGTCAGTGTAACACAACTTATTGGAACAAAAAAGCATTGTGTTGTGGATTGTGTGCTTTGATCATGTGTCATATTTATATATAAGCCTGAGAAAGCATCAGCAGCAAAATGTAAATGAGGTACATATATATATTTTTTTTTTTTTTCTGTAATTCACAATTTTGTCTAATGCTCTTGTGTTAAGAAATCACATATTCATAAATATATAGGAATAAAGATAAATAAATTATAACACATACATTCCTTTATAGTCTGTTCTAGATATATAGTATGTTTTTCATTTTGGCAGATTCTGGTAAATTTATTATTTTATAATTCATTCACATGGTTAGCCTGAAGAATAGCTTATCACTTAACACAGCTGTTTGTGGTAAAAATTACTAATAAATTTATTTAAAATTCTTTTTATATTTTTTGTGAATTTTTTCATCGTTGTGTTAAAATTTTCTTCAAAATTTTTCTAAGGAAACTCAGTAACTAATATATGCCTTTAAGCATACATTTCCTTTCATAAGCAGCACCTTTACCTTTTATTTTTAGTGTAATTTTTCTTATTTTTGACTCTGTCTCATAATTAATGCATCTGCACCTACTAATGATTCATAAAAAAAATTTTGCCTGATGTTTGAACATTGTAACTGTATAGTTTTTCATGTATTTTATTTAAATCATAGAAAAGAGTACACAGTGATAGGTTATCTTGTCATTTAGTGATGACTTTATTTTATCCATTCATCCATCACCTCCTGACAGTATATTGTATTATTCAATGCATTGAGCATGCGCAGAGAAAAAAGAACATGATTAATTGAATACCATAATTTTTTAAAAAGAAATCTTGTTTTTATTACATGTATTTTATAACGTGTGAAACATTTGTGCAATTTCCTTTTATAGGTTTACAATTTAAAATGTTGCATTAAATTGCTGATCATGCAAATGGAACCACATTTTCTGTATTTATAATTCACAATTCATGTGGTAATTTTGAATTCTATCCAAGAAACACTCACAATCTAACCACCTAACATCACATAATAAAACCAACATTTAGTAACATTGTTATTCAAAAAGGGTATTTTTAATATTTAAATGCATGCTTATAATTGTAAATACCACTTTTCACCAACACTATATACTGTTATGCTCCGATTGGTCACTGCCACAGAATATTTAAAATAAAGCTATTTCTTCAAACACAGAAAGTGGTGTAACTAGAGACTTGCAGAACACTGGCAAACTTTAACAGTGGGCCAAATTTATTATATTGATATATATTTGTTATATTAATATAATACTGATAAAACTTAGTTTACTGTGACCCCAAAGATTTACAATTTATTTGTAACCTTAAAATTTCTTCCCATTTGGCTTTGGCAAAGTTATTTTTTACTTCTCCAAAATCCAGCTTCCTAGCCCAGAAGAGCTCTATAGAAGTAAGTGCCAATCCTGTCATTGTGTTTTTGACCTATAGTGTTTCTAAGATAGATATTGAGACAGCCAACCTGAGAGCTGGGAGAGTCAAGTGTGCCTCACGCTTTACAGCACAAAATTACACCCAAGTTTTCTCCCTCCCAACATTCTGGAATCGGTCTCGTAAGGAGGCTTTTGAGCCATTCTGAAGCATTTGGAACTTAAAACAAATAATAAAAGCTAAATCCTGTTATTGTATTTACTTGACATTACCTTCATACAAAAGTTTACTTTTCACAGTTACTGTCACAGTTTGGTATAATCACAGTAATGGTAGCGGCCTGACGTTCCTGCAATCAGTTATTTCCTTATTAACAAAACTGGCAGTATCTCAGAAATTAATTCTAATGCATGTGCACTGCATGTGAACATGCCCTCAAAAGTCACAGGTGTAATTATAATGACGTCTGAACATTACCTGCAAGTATGATGAGTGATGTATTCTCTCAATGTGTTGGCATGGACCTATGGGCTGGCTCCTATTTAACCACCCCAATGGTTTGTCACTTGCCCCTGTTGTGTAATGTCCACACAGTGACTCGGCCAGCCGCCCATGCTTACTGCTCTGACAAGAACCCTGTCAAAATCCTCGTTGCTGTGTAGGTGTTGCCAAGTCATTAGCAGTTGCAATCGTCCATGTTGCCATGTTCACCAAAACTCTAGACGAACTTATACAGTCACCATCATGTATAACTCGGGGCAAACACTAGAACTGTTATTGAAGCAATCTCAGTCATCAGATGTAAGACACTATCACACTGTCAGTTAAATAAACTGACTTGCGGTCCAACATTAATGTGTAAGTCCGTGGCGCACACGCCCACGTTCAACCACCATGGAACAACTGCTGCGGCCAACTGCTTGGTAACAAGTCATACAAGTACTCGTGGATGACTACCAAGCAACAACTGCCACTGACCACTCCCCATTTACAACTGCTACTCTTACAGCCTGAAGACAACTAACCCCTCGAAGACTACACTCACTGCCTTTGTTGCGTCAGCTACCTTGTCTATGACCACAGCGAGATCAGGTGGCCACCTCCGGAACTAAAGTTACTTAAAAATAATATAACACATATATCTGTTAAAACTAAACCAGGATGATACAACATAGTTAAGATAGTACGGCTGGCACATATTTTAAATAACATAATACAAACTCACAGTGACACAATAAACAAAACACAATGTTGCCACCTCATGTTAAAAACTACTAGAACCATATAGCATAATATCCCTGTGATGATCCAATCGTCACAATATTTATTTTTTATGTTTAGAAAGTAAATGCTCTACACTGGCACATAATTTTTTCAGACTTGCATTCTGGCACACCAAAGATAAATATCACTGCACTCAAATCATTCAAATGAGATTATATTTTGACTTTTATATCATATCCAGCATACAAAAAAACACATTTACACAAAAGAAACTTTCTGGATCACTTAACCATTTGCTTTGAGAGTTCGTTATACTGATGCCACAGTTTTCTACGTCGTGAACAAAGAAATTCAAGCTCAATTGACCAGTTATTTGATATTGTCTCTGCAAAGTGTAGACATTAATTTATTTGTTAGTGGACATGCACTGTCGATAGTGAATATGGTTACTAAATTTAGACGTTTTTTATTATACTGCATGCTGGCCTTGACCACAGTCGCATCAGGCTGCACAAGCAAAGATGTTGCTGCGTATGATAACGAAGCTTTAACGTACTATCAGTTATAATGTTGCACCGCTAATATGATTATTATAGACATATAATTTAATTATCACCCTGCATAAATAAAAAAAATCATGGTAAACATTTGACAGTGCAAGCTATTATTATAAGAGAGAGATTGGGGTGGCTCTTAACAACGAAGTCTTGAGAGGGCTATTGTTATATAATTGTGGAATTGAATACCCATGTGTTTAATCTCTCTTATCTTGATAACATTGTTTCCTTTAAGAAAAGGAAAAATGTACCAGCTCCTAGTGGACCTCATCATGTTATGAGCTCCTGGATATTTGCCAGTCCAGGCATCCTGTATTTTAAACGCATGTGATCTACTGACATGTCTGTTGTGAATCAGCACATTGAGAAACACAGTTTCGGTTCTTATTTACACATCATAATTCTTAATTTAAAGCATAATTATTTGAATGTAAACCCACCCTTACCCAGGCAGTGTCCTACCAGGTTTTGTATGACAGTTCTACAAACTCACCTCTATAATACAATAGTTGTCTGTTAAGGCAAATTTTAGAAATTTATATAAACTGTTAATAACTTTGTTTTACTGACCAANTATAAACTGTTAATAACTTTGTTTTACTGACCAAACTCACAATACTGAGCTATGTTATTTTCATTTTAAGATACACAACACTATAAATAATCCTATGTAAAAATATTATTATTTATATAATAGTTATTTGCTCACTCACAGTAGCTCTGAATGGAACATATCAAATAAAATTATTCACANAATTATTATTTATATAATAGTTATTTGCTCACTCACAGTAGCTCTGAATGGAACATATCAAATAAAATTATTCACAAAACTATTTCTTGTTAAATGAATATATTTTACAGTTTGTAAGTTGTGAACAGCTTTAGTCCCGAATGGCACTTGAAATAAGTTAGTATCTGACAAATAGTTTTAAAGTGTTAATATTATCAAGTGTTGTCAACAAATGGCATTGCTTTTCATGTGAAAACAAAGTCATGCTATAAGTAGATATCCTATAGGGACTCTGGACCAGACCTCATAAAATTTTTAGTTCTGCTAAAATCAAGCCAAATCTTTCAAAATCAATCAAAGTTTTATCGAAATACTGATTAATTTTGCCTGAAATTTAAATAAGATAAATTGGCATAAATGGACCAGTGGGACAAAAACTGGTACACTAAAAATTTAGCCATTTTTCATCAAAATCAATTAATTTTTATTGAAAATTCAAAGGAAAACAGGGTGGGATAAAGCGCCATAAGGTAAAAAATAATAATAAGACAAAGTGACACAATTGGGATGAGTTGGGACAAGATGGCACGAAACTGGTACAACACAATTAAAAATAATTCTATCAAATGTTTCTTAAATATGCAAATAAAATAGCTATTTTTCTCAAAGTAGCNTACAACACAATTAAAAATAATTCTATCAAATGTTTCTTAAATATGCAAATAAAATAGCTATTTTTCTCAAAGTAGCGTTTATTCTCAATAATTCAATTTTTCATGTGGCTCAAACCTTACTCAAATATATTTCTAAAAACTGTTCTNGTTTATTCTCAATAATTCAATTTTTCATGTGGCTCAAACCTTACTCAAATATATTTCTAAAAACTGTTCTGCCATAAATCTTTATCATAATTTTTTTCAAGCAAATAAAAATTAACTAGCACAAGAGCACAATTTAAGAAAATTTTATCATTTGCATAGATTGTCCTTTATTATCATCTTTAAACCTTTATAGGTTAGCTGAATAGGTCTTTCATTTAATGGTTTCATAGCATTTTCATCTAAAATTTTTGTAAAGTGTTCTGGCAAAGCGATTTTATATTCATCTACAATACAATTAATTTTTTTGCCAAATTTAGAAACAATAATTTTAAACATTATTGCTTTATATTTTCTACCTATCTCTAGTTTTTAAAGTTTAATAAATGTATATGAATTATTTAACTTGTTGAGCAGAGATTCCATTTTGTATTTAAATATATATAAATTAATGAATATAAAATGGAATCATAACAAGTAATTAAATAATGTTAAAAATGTGGTGAAGAAAAATATATTGATTGTTTTCACTCACATAAAAGTACAAAAGATAAACACAATAATATATGTAAAACATGTTTTAATTAACACGTGGAAGAATATTATAACAATAAACAGTTAGATGAACTATCTTGTGATAATTGTGGTAAATATGTTTCTAAATTTTTTCTTGAAAAACGTAAGCAATCAAAGTCCTATATTAATATGCAGAAAGAATATACAACTAAAATGTTTAACTTAATCATTGTGAAGAATTTAAATATATCAATTTATTTTCACCACATCCACATTCCAGAGATGAACATTATTATATGTGTAGAGTATGTGTTGAGGTTTATGGGTTTCTTCTGTAATAAAACTTGAGATTTCTAGTATAAACGTTTTATTCACAACATTATTACAATGATANAATGGAATCATAACAAGTAATTAAATAATGTTAAAAATGTGGTGAAGAAAAATATATTGATTGTTTTCACTCACATGAAAGTACAAAAGATAAACACAATAATATATGTAAAACATGTTTTAATTAACACGTGGAAGAATATTATAACAATAAACATGATAAACAGTTAGATGAAGTATCTTGTGATAATTGTGGTAAATATGTTTCTAAATTTTTTCTTGAAAAACGTAAGCAATCAAAGTCCTATATTAATATGCAGAAAGAATATGCAACTAAAATGTTTAACTTAATCATTGTGAAGAATTTAAATATATCAATTTATTTTCACCACATCCACATTCCAGAGATGAACATTATTATATGTGTAGAGTATGTGTTGAGATTTATGGGTTTCTTCTGTAATAAAACTTGAGATTTCTAGTATAAACGTTTTATTCACAACATTATTACAATGATACAGCAAGAAAGACACAGTTGTACTAAAAAGGCGCCGTTTTACAGTGGCATCGCCTAGTGACAGTTATACCAACCAAACAGGTGACAATTATGCCAACTAAACAATTTGTTTTCAAACAATACAAAATGTTTAACTTTTATATTTAATAGTATGTATGAACAAGTATATGAGAAAGATATACCATTTGAAAAAGCAAGATAAAGAAAATATTATCTCAATTGAATCAGATAAAAGTAGCAATAAGGATATTACTAATACACTGAAGAGCCAAAAAACTGGTATAGGCGTGCTTATGCAAATAACAGAGGTATGGAACCAATCAGAGTAACGCGATGCGGTCGGCAGCTAGATTGGTTACTGCTGCTACAATGGCAGGTTATCAAGATTTAAGTGAGTTTGAACGTGGTGTTGTAGTCGGCGTACGAGAGGTTGGACATAGCATCTCCGAAGTAGCAATAACATTTGGATGTTCGCGTACAACCATTTCACTAGTGTACCGTGAATATCGGGAATCCGTTAAAACATCACATCTTCGACATCGCTGCGGCCGGAAAAAGATAGTGAAAGAACGGGACAAATGACAACTGACGAGAATCATTAAACGTGACAGACGTGCAACCCTTTCTCAAATTGGCGCAGATTGGATTTGTGGACTGCCCTGCAGGATTCATGGTGTGAATTGCCTCCTGCATACCTTCAGGCATTAGTCGAGTCCATGCCACGTCGTCTTGCGGCACTTCTGCGTGCTCGGGGGGGGGGGGGGCTACACGATATTAGGCAGGTGTACCAGTTTTTTTTTGGCTCTTCTGTGTAATACTCAACAAGAAATGGAATTCTTAAAAAATTTAATATATTATTTATATTTAATTTTCATACTTTTTTTATTTATGTAAATATTGTCAAGGAACAGGGAGGAAGCAGCACTGTAGCAGTTCTCGTATTCACCGTTCTTCCTTTAAATCTGCCTCTAATTCCCCCACTCTGTAATCCCGGGATTGAAACCCAAATATTTGACCTTACAACATGGCATAATTGAGCTATTGATTAATTTTGTTTGGCACTGAGAGTTAATTCCAGGGATCTTATCTGTTATAGCAGGTTACAAGTGCTGTTAATACTTAAGTGATGAAAGTGATAAATTCTGAGGGATGATCTCTTCCTACATTTATTAACATTTAAGTGTGTCAACATTTTACACACTACTAACTACAGATGTACCCACATGGCATTTAACATAATTAAAACTCAATAACTTTAAAAATAACATTTTCTGAATTAACAGTAAATTAAGAGAAAACTCGCTGACTTTTCCTGTTAGAAGGAACATACAAATTTCTAACACACAGGTTTTCTAACTGCTTCCTTGCAAATATTGGGGCACCTTGCACTTCAGTTACATCTTGTCCATGTCAAGAGGAAAGGGTGTGGTTGCACAAACCACCATCGTAACTTAGACCCTAACAATTAATCCTGAGGCTAAAATACAACATAATAAAACAAGCATGGATACTCAGCTTAAATCCAGCACCGGCGCTTGTCCAATCTGTTGCCTCGCTGTGCTGCGAGGCTACCCGAGTCATCCAAAACACCAGCACAAACACATCGCATAGCCTCACTCGTGAAACTGCCACCCTTACCGATTTCCGAGCCATCTTATACTCTGATCCTATCCACAACTGACTCCTTCACTGGTTGCCAACACCTTAAAAACATGGCCAAGAGAAGCCCTGCGCTCCCAGCCACACTAGGACCGCTGACACAGTCAAAGCTTGGTCAGTGCTTGCGGGAGCAGGTACCTCCCCTGATCCAGAGACCTTGAAAGTAGTCCACCGGCAGTCGAAACACAGAAATGGTAAAAGGCAGACTGTTGCCCCNTCCTTGATAATGCGTTAACAGCTGTTTCACAACCATGTAATTTGGGCTGCTATAGCAAACTGACTTCCCGGTATTGTTCTAGAGGGTTTCCAACTCTCGAACATTAGTCTAAGGTCCAAACAACTGATTTTAAAACGTAAAAATAAACGTGAAACAATTGGTGTTAAATCACTAATGTGACAACTACTCCCCTTCCAATGGAGCTTGTATCCCATGAGTTAGCCCTACAATTCTGAAATACATCTAAAACTCAAATTGTTATTACAGTTTTGTTTTGCTGGGTTTTGTTTTAAACACAGGTTAGGCTCTTTTTTCTCTTAAAACGTTTGGGTTCCCTAGGAGTAGTGGCTTCCGTTATGTTTGAATAAATTTATTTTTTTCTGCACCCTCAAGTCTGAGGTACCCCCATTTTACAGTGATCATAAGAAAATGACATGTCTTTTCCTCCTTTTAACTACAATGTTGACCGTGACTCTTCTCATAACNACTGACTTCCCGGTATTGTTCTAGAGGGTTTCCAACTCTCGAACATTAGTCTAAGGTCCAAACAACTGATTTTAAAATGTAAAAATAAACATGAAACAATTGGTGTTAAATCACTAATGTGACAACTACTCCCCTTCCAACGGAGCTTGTATCCCATGAGTTAGCCCTACAATTCTGAAATACATCTAAAACTCAAATTGTTATTACAGTTTTGTTTTGCTGGGTTTTGTTTTAAACACAGGTTAGGCTCTTTTTTCTCTTAAAACGTTTGGGTTCCCTAGGAGTAGTGGCTTCCATTATGTTTGAATAAATTTATTTTTTTCTGCACCCTCAAGTCTGAGGTACCCCCATTTTACAGTGATCATAAGAAAATGACATGTCTTTTCCTCCTTTTAACTACAATGTTGACCGTGACTCTTCTCATAAAAATGTCTAGTAAGCCTATCAAGTCGTCCTTAATTTTTTGAGTCAAATTACATCCTTACAAATTTAATCCTATATCTGTGTTGCGTGTCTTTTAATAACATGTCTTAGCTTTTAATAGCATGTCATTGGAAGTGTGCGGCACAACATTGAACTGGCAGCACCATCAGGAAGTGCTGCTCCCTGGTGACCTCCATCACTTGACTGGCGAACAATATTGCCAACTCACTGCTTCAGGGCATACACACAGTCTCTAGGGTAGTAGTAGTCCTCCACAGTCACTCACTCTCGTGTCATGTCGCCACTGCCAAGGCCCAGCATCGTGCTACAAACATAAGTCGACAAAAGCATCAACAGCCTTATTATTACTGTAAACTCCAGATTTACGGGAGGGGTGGCTTAATCGGGTTGCGACTTAACTATGGAGCCACCAGTTCAAAGTCAAATATTGAACAACTGTCGCCAGTTGCGTGCTGCTGCTATTAATAACCCATTCACATGCTGTTAATTACCAGATTGCAGTCGAGTGATGCAGTACTGATTTATTTTAATATTAAAAGTGTTCGGGTACTTTATTTACACACGTTTTTAACAGTGAATATATGTGAAACTTGAAATTATTAGGATTTTTAGGGAAATTGTCAGGCAGCACATTTTCATTCATAATAATGAAGTATTTCACAATTAAAACTGGCAACTGCTCGTCAAAAAGGCGAGATCATGTAGTTTACAATATTTTGTACATTCAGAGGCTATTTATAAATTAACAGTGGCACCGAGTGCTACTGGATGACAAAATATCACATTAACATAAATATTATTTCTCGCAAAAATTATTCCATCACAAACATCATGTGGTTTTAATAAATAAATAACATTTATTTTTGCTTTGTTGCTGAAGTAGGATGGGAGTCAGGACAAAAAAAACAAAATGGCAAGCCGGCCTCAGAAAGGTTTGGCGTTGCAGGCCGAATCCAAATTATATGCAAGCAGAATCGCTTCACATGGAAATATGTTACGTTAAAATATTTATATACTCTCAAGACCTCGCTGTTAAGAGTTGCCCAAATCTCTTCAATATTTATAGAGCTCACAGAAAATTTAAACCTCTGAGAATTTGTTCTCATATTTTCATTTCACACATGAAAAATGAGTAATTTCACGGGGGCATGGTTTCCGAAGTGAGCCGCTCGCACTGGCCAACAGATGGCAGCACAGTCGCCAATTTTGCTGCTGTGTTGCAAAAGTATATCTATCACGTCCTTTTAAAAGTAAATTTTTCATCTCATTCAGGCTCAAAACATCTCGGTGTTTGAAATATATTACGTCAAATTTATGTAGAAATATTTTTAAAATACTCAGTAATAGATGTGCAGTCTCTTCAATTGATATGAAGCATGCACGTGGCGACATTAGCAGCAAGCAATAGCTACGGCCTATGAAGAAGAGACAAAAGGAAGCTCAACTATCGCATACGCTGTTCCATTTAGTTTAAACACCTACACATTATTCTATAATGAAGTTTAATTTGTTACACTAATAACAGCTGTTTTGTAACAATATAAAATAAAATACATAGATGTTTTGTCTACTATCTCCTTCCTGCCAACATATTTCTCCAATGTCTGTTGTGCAAATGTAGGCTGTCAAAATAACCAACATGAAATTTTCTTGCAATTGTTCATGCATCAACTGATAACCGGATGTTGTATATGTGATGATGTTAATATCAATTATGAGTTGCCACACACTGGCTGTCAAAAAATTTAATTCTTATGTGATTATATTATTTGTTTACATAACCTACATGTACAGTAGAGTGGGCTGAAAAAACATTTTATTTTTTTTTTGTGATTGCTATACCCCTAAAAAGTTGCCTTTTGCCTAGCTAAATAAAACGCAACAAAAAAATTCACATAAAAAATATCTTCCGCTCGCACATAGCACTCAAAGTTTTAAAAAATTACGAAATTTCAATATATTTTGTGAGTTTTTTTATAATTATATAACATAATACTTTCGCAACACTATAGGTCCTATTGTGAAGCTTAGGGTTTCAAACATGAAAANTAGGGTTTCAAACAAAAAAAAAAAAACCTGGAATTTCAAAATGTTTATTGTTCACGCAAAAAGCTCAAAAAAACACATATTTTCCAGAAAATGCTGAAAATTTGTAATTTTTTAAAACAAATCTTTATAAACGGTAAACCTATTTTTATTTACATTTTTTTCTAGTCAATTGTACTTTTAACTCAGATTTGTGAGAAAATTTGGGCATAATAGATCTTGATAAGAGGGTCGTCCAGATGAGGCTGTCTCTTGCATCAGCGCCACACACTTTTTCAGATGCTTCGGTCACAAGTTTGACACAACGTTCAACGGCCTGGGTATGGCAAGGCAAGCTTTGGAAATCCAGCTGCAGCGGTGTTCCAGACTGTATTAAATTTTCAATGTCCTCATCTCTGATGTTCCTTAATATTGGAGGAGCAGAGATTTTGCAACTAGACCACTGAATCATGTTGACGTAGTCTGTTGCTTTGAAGTCGAGTGTTGGCGTGGTGAAACTTCAAATAGTTTTTCCCTTATAAAGTGATCGAGCTTTCAACACACGGTGGAGCCACAGTTCTCTGATGTGTCTTCTTTCATCCACAATCATCGCAAGAACCAAATTTTCAGGGTGAGCAAATAATGTGTTTAGCTGAATTACTGGATTGATAACTCCCAGTAAATTTTGAGGTAGGTACCGCGATGTTCTGATGGCTTCAAAAACGATCTTTGGACCGTCTGTGAAATTTTTGCTGGTTTTAATTTTGAACCAGAGAGGCATGTAACATTTCAAGATAAAATGTATCAACTGCCTCACTTCATCAGTAGGCTCTTCTAAGCTCACGGACAATCTGAGAACTCTGTTTGCTGCCATCAGCCATCTAGAATGTGAAAGCGGACCAGGATCACGAGCTGCCAAATCTTCTGAAATTGTACCAGAATTTATGTGAAATATCCAGTAGGTATAATTGATCCTTGCTCAGCACTTTCCTGTCAACTTGAGGAATGTGGCATTCAACACATTCAAAGCAAACCAGAGAAAGTTTTTCACAGCCACCGAGTTTTTTCCCTATCGGCCCACTGAATGATTTAGGTCCAGTGTTAACACCATCCAAGTGATGAAATAGGTGACGGAACGGCAGTTCATTGAAATGTAGAAGACATATAGCCCACTGAAGTGGTCTCCCAACGTACACTTCAATCTGATGGATGACACCATTTTTCCAACCAGTATTAATAACAGTTCCATGACTCCCAATCACATCTAGTTCTTCAATGGATATCTGCAATGTAGTCAAATGGGAAATTATGGTAGAAGCTATATCTTTAGAAAGTCCTGCAGAAGGAGAAACATGGCCGATATATACTGAACCGGACTCTTGTATAAGGGAATAATGATCTTTTTTTTTTTCCAGCCACTTCACGAAAACTGACATTTTTGTTGTTGGAGCGTTGCGCCATCTCATATCGTTCTTGGAAGCAGCACATTAAGACATCTTTGTAATTAGGAAGCTTGTTCGGCAAAAAATCTCTTGGATTACCGAATATTGGGCATTCAAAATCTTTTCTTATTTTCTTAGACACAGCCAATTTCAACAAGCAGGTAAAGGTGAAAACAAAGTCAACGTAACACACTTTTTGAGTAATTCACTGTCACATTAACAACTGCTGGCGATTGACTGAGAAACAAAGGAACCTGGGTAAATGACGAGGAAGATTTCACAGCAGGTTGCAACGAGATCGGGTTACCGGTCACGGAAAGGATTGAAAATACACGACGCGGTCCAAGATCGAATCGCTCTTGTTGCATTTAACTCTCCGTACTTCTATCTCCCGTCTACCATCTATTCTATAGAATAGTATTTGGAATACAAATTTTGTAAATGAATACTTACCATTTATGATAGTTTGTTTATTACTTATAAATGAAAAAGTAATTAATTTTTAAAAATTAAGAGATATAGCCATTGTATGGAAAATATGTTTTTTTTTTTTAAGATTTTTGCGCGAACAATAAACATTTTGAAATTCCAGGTTTTTTATTTATTTATTTTTTGCGTTTTTCAAACTCTAAGCTTTACAATAGGACCTATAGCATTGCGAAAGTATTATGTTATATAATTATTAAAAAATGACAAAATATATCAAAATTTTGTTATTTTTCAAAACTTTNGTTGCGAAAGTATTATGTTATATAATTATTAAAAAATGACAAAATATATCAAAATTTTGTTATTTTTCAAAACTTTGAGTGTGATGCGCGAACGGAAGATATTTTTTTATTTGAATTTTTTTTTTTTTTTTTTCCTGCGTTTTGTTTAGCTAGGCAAAAGGCAACTTTTTAGGGTCATAGCAATTTTAAAAAAATGTTTTTTCGACACACTCTAATGTACAGTATGTAGGCCTAAAGTAAACATTTTTCTCTCCAATTGCTTTAACCATGAATATTGGTTATCCGTGAACCCTTAGCCAGTTATTACCCTGGAAAAGAGGGAGTTTACTGTACACAGGTCATCTACATTTTGGCCTCGACACATGGTTTCAACTGGCAGGGAAAAGAACTAGATGCTACTTAATATTATTGTAAAACTCTGATAAAAATCTTAAAAGCTAACATGTTGTTCACAAAAATCTTATCTCATAAATCTAATACATTCCTTAAAGTCAGACAAAACCTAACAAAACAATAAATCCCGCCCCTTTCAAGGGATTCAAAATCAGACATAAACAAGACAGGACCACCTCAGGAGAAGGTGCATGACCCTTAGTATGTGCACATTAAGTTGTGGGCTTCAAACAGTCTTTAGACCACAGACAAAACAGGAACAACAAGTTCCACACTTCAGCCTCTTCAATGGAGTTCAGAGCAGTGATCTCTTCATATGACCACTCCCATACGCTTAACACAGAGACACAAGGGCCTATTATACAACAGTGTCATCAAGGTTGCTGCCCAAGCATGATGTCAAGTCACTGTGTCATCACCTTCTCATAACGCAGAGACACGTCTTTTATAAGCCACAAAACACACAGTTAATTTTTTCCTGCTCCCTGCTAACATTCGCCTCTGAGTCCAGTGTACAAGTGACAAGCACAGACTCATCTCGATGTCCATTTTTATCAGAAAAGTTTACACAAGTAATTAAAAGTTCAGCAGTATTATCCATCCATCTTCTGCCCACTGCTGTAGATTATGCTTACCAAGGCTTCATGTTGGAAGGGGTTAGGATAAAGTGGCCAGTTCTACCTCACTCAATACTTGGTTATCATTTACCTACCTACCCCAATCAGTAGTTCACTCAAAATTAACAAACTGTCTGCTTCAATGATATAATTAAATATTAGGCAAAACAAGTGGAATTTGCTCTAACCTTAAATTAAACCTGTCACATTCTTAAAACTCTAACACAAACATCTGGCTTATACTTCCCTTCTAGCTATTTTACATAGAATAGTTATTATTTTTATTATTATTATTTCCTCTTTTCAATGAGATTCATTATAGTTAGAAATTCTAGCAAAATTATTAAAATATTATACTACTTTTGAAGCATTGTAAACAGTTAAAAATTAAATTGATCACTCATTCACTTATTAGCTACTCATGAAGATTATTTTACTTATCCTATAATGAAATAAAACAAACTTTAAATTGCAGTGCAAAATTATGACATTTTTCAGTCTCTCTCAGTTCCTTATTCTAAAATATAACATTTCAATGTCTCCACAACTCACAGAATTTTTCTCACCGTCCTAAAACAGATTCACTCTCATAATAATAGTTACCCTACGCTTCTGAGATGTCCCTGCGGGTATCTGTAGTCCAGGGAATGTCCCTCTCGGGTCACCCTCGATTCTTCCCTGGTGACAAAAAACAAACACAATGGCTCCAAAAAACCAAAGATTAATTTTTCTGTGGCAACCTTGTAGTGAAACTTACTCACCAGTAAATATTCTGAAATTCTTTNAAAAAACCAAAGATTAATTTTTCTGTGGCAACCTTGTAGTGAAACTTACTCACCAGTAAATATTCTGAAATTCTTTTAAATAATTCTCTTATACCACAAAGTAATAAAAATTAGCTCTCATTAATTTTCCTCTCAAATAAATGAATTTTGATTTTAAAAAAACCTCCAGAAATAAATTTTTTCTTCGCCATCTTCTAAAAAAAAAATATTTTTTTTCCTTTTTCAAGATCTGTCCTTAACTCCACAAATCATTTGTTTATCTGACTAGTGTACTGATGGTGCTNAAAAAACCAAAGATTAATTTTTCTGTGGCAACCTTGTAGTGAAACTTACTCACCAGTAAATATTCTGAAATTCTTTGAAATAATTCTCTTATACCACAAAGTAATAAAAATTAGCTCTCATTAATTTTCCTCTCAAATAAATGAATTTTGATTTTTAAAAAACCTCTAGAAATAAATTTTTTCTTCGCCACCTTCTAAAAAAAAAATTTTTTTTTTCCTTTTTCAAGATCTGTCCTTAACTCCACAAATCATTTGTTTATCTGACTAGTGTACTGATGGTGCTNATTTTTTTTCCTTTTTCAAGATCTGTCCTTAACTCCACAAATCATTTGTTTATCTGACTAGTGTACTGATGGTGCTTAATAGGCATTAACTTCTAATAATATTTTTTTTGAGTGGCAAAACATTTGATAGTTCTTTTGGTAAGAAACTACCCCACATCACCTCGGATATAGACGAGTGGCCCCTCCTGCTTACTCCTGCAGCACAGTGCCCACAATCTCCTGTCAGCAGTTTGTTGAGGGTGCCGGCAACTGCCATCGGCCACCTTGCAGTAAACATTGGCCTTGACATCTGCACCATCCTGCTATATTGTTTCACCCATGGAACTGAAACACTCCAAAACATTCAGTTAGTCACTGATCTATTTAAACATTGAAACATTACTGTCTACTTGACATGCATTTAATTTACCCTATTGGCCAGTGATATTTTTTTTTAGTTGAGAGAAATAAAGCACAAAGTGTGGGCGCCACGCTTACGGGGAAAATCAACTTCCACTGACAACTCTTGTATCTGATAGCTCAATGCTTCTACGCACTGATGTAGCTGTAAAAATGCATTTTGCTCTGCTTCACCAGGTGTACTCTCTGCTAAATGTACACCTCGTATAGGGACAGGTCTCACTGAGTGCCCTTCCGCATCCCTTTCCTGTCTTAACTGGGTGAAGTATAAACCAGCTTCTATGTTCTGTACATTAGTTACCAGCTGTTTAGTGGTCTCATTTTCAAACATCATCACTCTTTCCACCAACTGGGATCTCAAACCCCGCAACATAGAAGTATTCTCATGGCTTCTGGCACTTATGTGTTTAGTCTAATTCAAAGGTATAAAACATCATACAGGAATGTTTTGAATGGCTCATAATTTCCTTGTTTCCTTGCCCACAACCGCTATTATATTTCTTCCTCCTGTGTGGCAAAAAGATATTTCTTATGACAAGATTAGCTCATCAAACGTTTTAGCATTCCCTAATGCCTGTTCCTTGCTTTTGAACCAATTCAGAGTGGCACCCTTTAAAAATAAAGGAAAATAATCCATACTCTGCTCTTCAGTCNTTCCTTGCTTTTGAACCAATTCAGAGTGGCACCCTTTAAAAATAAAGGAAAATAATCCATACTCTGCTCTTCAGTCTAGCCATTGACTCGTACCGCATGCTTAAATTTTTATACAAAATCTAATACATCTTAGTCTGGTTTCCCCTCGTAAAACTCCAGCTTTACAAAATAATGTGCACCTTCTATTGTTTTATTTTCCTGGTTAGCCATTGTATTACGTATTTTCTGCTGTATCTCACTTAACACATCGTCCTCCAAGTACAGAATAAAACATTTTTCCTCTGCAACTGGGGACTCGTGCAGTCTCAACCTACTGCTCTCATCTACCAATTCCTAATTGTTTATGGGAGGAACTAATTTTAACTAATTTCCTGACTCACGAACTACCATCAAATTATTAATTTAGCACTAGAAAAGATCAAGACACAAATCCACCAATTACTTATTAACCACGGGGCCGTGGTGGTGTAGTGGTTTAGACCACTCGCCTCCCACCAAGGCAAACCAGGTTCGATTCCTGGCGGGGACGCCCCCGGATTTTCGCATGTGGGAATCGTGCTGGATGATGCCGCTGGCCGGCGGGTTTTCTTGGTGATCTCCCGTTTCCTAGTCCCTTCATTCTAGCTCTGCTCCACACTCACCTCGCTTCACCATCATCNCTGCTGGCTGGCGGGTTTTCTCGGGGATCTCCCGTTTCCTAGTCCCTTCATTCTAGCTCTGCTCCACACTCACCTCGCTTCACCATCATCGGCTCTGAAGACCTTGATGTTAAGAGCCGCCCAAATCTCTTCACTCACTCACTCACTCACTCACTCACTCACTCACTCACTTATTAACTACACTTGAAACTACACTCACAATAAATTGTTTCCTTAAAGTAATGAGCAATAATTAATTAGTTAATACCCTTAACTATATTTACAGAGNAGCAATAATTAATTAGTTAATACCCTTAACTATATTTACAGAGAAACTAACCACTAACCACTCCTAGCACATCATCTTAAGAGGTAACGCTTTCTTGTAACTATAAAAAAAGTTACTAATTCAATCAACAAAAACAAAAGACCACCACTTAAAAAACACTGTCTATTTGGCACCTAACACCAATCTGTCGCGGAATGGGGAGGAAGCAGGCACTGTAGCAGCTTTCGTATTCATCTTTCTTCCTTTATAAATCTGCCTCTACACCCCCAGTACATAATCCAAGTGTTAAAACCCAAATATATGAGCTTACAACAGGGCATACATAATTGATCTATTGATTTTATTTTTTTTTGCTTGGCACTGAAAGATAGTTCAGGAATCTTATCTGTTATAACCGGTTATAAGTGGTGTTAATATTAGAGTGATGAAAGTGATAAATTCCAAGAGACAATCTTTTCCTACATTTATTACCATTTAAGCGTGTCAACATTTTACATACTACTAACTACAAATATACCTGCATGGCGTTTAACATAATTATAACTCAATAACTTTAATAATAAATTTTTCTGATTTAACAATAAATACAGAAAAATCTCTCTAACTTTTCCTGTTATAAGGAACGTACAAATTTCTAACACAGGTTTACTGTCTGCTTCCTTGCAACTATATCGGCACCTAACACTTAAGTTATGTCTTGTCTGCGCCGAAAGGGAAAGGTGTGGTTGCACAAACCATCACCGTGACTTAGACCATAAGAATTAATCCAAAGGCTAAAATACAACATAATAAACAAGCATGAATACTCAGCTTAAATCCACTGCAGGCACTATCGCAATCTCTTGTCCCACTGCGCTGCAAGACTAGCCAGGTCATCCAGAACACCAGCACAAACACATCGCATAGCCTNCGCAATCTCTTGTCCCACTGCGCTGCAAGACTAGCCAGGTCATCCAGAACACCAGCACAAACACATCGCATAGCCTCGCTCATGAAACTGCCACTTTAGGTGCCCCTGCCAATTCCAGAGCCATTCTATACTCCGATCCCATCCACGACTGACTCCTTCACAAGTCGCCAACACCTAAAAACATGCCCGAGTGAATCCTTGCACTCCCAGCCACTAAGACCACTGACACAGTCAAAGCCCGGTCAGTACTCGCGGGGACAAGCACCGCCCTCCGATCCAGGAATCTTGAAAGTGGGCCACCGCATTTGGAACATGGAAATTGTAAAAGGCAGGCTGTTGCCCCCCAGTTAAGGCGCTGACCGCTGTTTCACAACCACGTAGTTCCAGCTGCTACAGTAAACTGACTTCCCTATATCGTTCTAGAGGTGTTCCAANACCGCTGTTTCACAACCACGTAGTTCCAGCTGCTACAGTAAACTGACTTCCCTATATCGTTCTAGAGGTGTTCCAACTCCCGAACACTGTCTAAAGGTCCAAGCGACAGGTTTTAAAACACAAAACACACAAAACTGTTGGTGTTAAATCACTAACTTGACAATATAGAAAGAAAAATAGCAACACCAAAGCCGAATAAAATGAATACGAGAGAGTTGAGAGAAATGGCTAAATCTTTAAATATTAAAAATGTACACAAGCTTAAAAAGGTTGATCTAATTAAAGCAATAAATAAACATTTTAATAAATTTAGTGAGATGAAAGTAGTATTAACGGCAATGAGTGAGTTAAAAGTAAATAAAATCAAAAAAAATCTTAACATAATGAGAAAAAAATAAAAGAATTGTATATAATAGCTAAATCTTTAAATATTAAGAATATACACATGTTAAAGAAGAACAAACTCATTAATGCTAGAAAAAAAAATATTACTCAACAAAATTAAATTAGTTACCTTTCGCTATTGCTGGTATCAGTGATAACTATCAACCATATGCAAAACATTTAAAGTATATATTTCCATTCTTTAATAATATATATGTTAATGCAAGAAATAGATAAATTTAAAAAATATTACAAAAGGTATTTACGAATAAATTATCAACATATAATATTGAAAATAATACCAGTTTAATAGAACCTATTATTTTATGAATTCATCAAAATTTAAGGTGATTAAATAATGAATAATGTTAAAGAGCACAAGGGACCGAAGGCTAATTTTAAAATGATTGCAAATTATCACATTCCCACTAATAATGACGTACAAGAGTTTTTCTTTCAATCAATTAACTATACTATATTAAATGAAACCGATGTTAAAAATCTTTACAAAAAAAGAAAACCACAATTACTAACATAAATGACTGAGTTTCAAAAAAGAAGGGTCTGGTTGGACATGAACTAATATTATTGGTTTGCAACTAGCCATTAATAATTGTAATCCATTTAACTGTTCAACATATATTCAACTACCCAAATTTATTAAAGACAATCAAGTGTGTATTAATGTAACGACTAATGATGAAAAATATTTTCTTTCATCAATTAAATTGGCAGTATATCCGGCAACTGATCACGTTGATAGAATAACCAAATATAATACGGTTGGGCTATATACACTGAGGCGACAAAAGTCATGGGATACCTCCTAATATTGTGTCGGACCTCCTTTTGACCGGCGAAATGCAGCAACTCGACGTGACATGGACTCAACAAGTCGTTGGAAGTCCCCAGCAGAAATATTGAGCCATGCTGCCTCTATAGACATCCATAATTGCGAAAGTGTTGCCGGTGTAGGAGTTTGTGCACAAACTGACTTCTCGATTATGTCCCATAAATGTTGGATGGGATTCATGTTGGGCGATCTTGGTGGCCAAATCATTCTCTGGAATTGTCCAGAATGTTCTTCAAACTAATTGCGAAAAGTTGTGGCACGATGACATGGCGCATTGTCATCCATAAAAATTCCATCGTTGTTTGGGTACATGAAGTCCATGAATGGCTTCAAGTGGTCTCCAAGTGGCTGAACATAACCCTTTCCAGTCAATGATCGGTTCAGTTAGACCAGAGGACCCAGTCCATTCCATGTAAAAACAGCCCACACCATTATGGAGCCACCACCAGCTTGCACAGTTCCTTGTTGACAACTTGGGTCCATGGATTCATGGGGTCTGCGCCACACTCGAACCCTACCATCAGCTCTTACCAACTGAAATCGGGACTCATCTGACCAAGCCACGGTTTTCCAGTCGTCTAGGGTTCAACCGATATGGTCACGAGCCCAGAAGAGGCGCTGCAGGCGATGTCATGCTGTTAGTAAAGGCACTCGAGTCGATGTTCTGCTGGCATAGCCCAGTACAGCCAAAGTTCACTGCACTGTCCTAACGGACACGTCCGTCGTAAGTCCCACATTGATTCCTGCTGTTACGAACAAGCTTTTCAGCCAATTCGTACTTGAAAATATATAGGGATGTAGANCAAGCTTTTCAGCCAATTCGTACTTGAAAATATATAGGGATGTAGATCAATAATGACCCATGATTCGGTAGAGCACAACAGTATAAGATGAGTTTTATTAACATTTATGGTTATACAATTATTATTTAAATGGCTATTGATTAGGGGTGCTTTACATTGAATTTAAGATGATTCATTATTTATATTATTATACTTCATGCTATTTTAATAAAAACCTAACTGGAAAGTCATCACCTTATTGAAGCCGGAGACTGATTCTACGAGATGGTTAACGCTGGCCGGACACACCCATCTTCCTGGTCTGCTTCGCTGGCCGGGTCTCCCAAAGGACTAAAGATGAAAGACGATGTTCCGGGTGTTACGCCAGCCTATATCAAGCGCGTGGTTCTGCGACCCCGCTCAGTGACCGGTGGAAGGGATTTCTGCAACTGTCTTGTTTTGCAAGGATCGACGACCAAATGGTGGTGTTGCAAACCGTTCAGCTAAGGCCTAATCACACCATAACACTGTGGTTATTTCACGCAGTGTTGCTTGTCTGTTAACATTGACCATTCTGCGCACACGGTGTTGGTCTCGGTCATTAAGTGCAGGCGGTCGGCCTCTGCGTTGTCCATGGTGGGAGGTTATGCCTGAAATTAGGTATTCTCGGCACACTCTTGACACTGTGGATCTCGGAATGTTGAATTCCCTAACCATTTCCGAAATGGAATGTCCCATGCGTCTAGCTCCAACTACCATTCATATGAACTATCATTCATAAGATGACAATCATTGCTGATATCAATGCACCTGGAGTCAACTGGTCTATCAGGCACACGCAAGATATATATTCCAACATTCATTGATACACAAAAGATAATCCATTGTCAACTTTAAAGCTGAACTCAAAATGCAAACTGTTGGACCTGTGCATCACCAATTACAGTTAAATAGACATAAAACTTGCAACTAAAAACTCATAACAGAAGATACCTTCCATCCAGCACTTATTTTATATATTAGTTTGTATATAAATACCTGTTTATATATCATTACATGACTCACAGTTACAGTACAGGCAATTACCTAACCTCATTTCATATATTACATAAAAACAACTGGTCTGAACTGAATAGCCTTCAAAATCTAAACCAGAAAAGTTATAATTACCTGACAAATACTATTACTACGTATACTGTATGTCTACAACCATACCTTTACAAACTTTTCATTGCATGAATGCTCCTCAGTGGTTTTCTAAAGAATTGATATATCTTTTGAAAATGAAAAAACTTTAACAATCTACATACAAGGACACATGACTCGTATTACTACAACATATTTACAAATTACAGGCCATAAGTAAACATAGTTTAAAAATAGATAAATTAAGTTAGCAGCAAAATCTTAATAATAAAATTTATCAAAACCCAAACAATTTTGGCTCCATGTTTAAACATTAAAATATGACATCAATCCCAATATCATACAATGAAAGTATAGTGTATTCTCAGTAGTAAACAAATTTGCTTAATATAAAATTTTTGTAACAAACATAACCCACTGATATAAATTAAAGTTTGGTGCTATGAGATATAAAAAATCTTAAGCATTGATTTTCAACAGGATCCAACAAAATAACTAATTTAATTATTGAAGGGTGTTTGTCTATTCTTGCCTCTATATTATTTCACATATTCACAGAATCCATTGTTAAAGGTTAATTTTCTTCCTATTTGAAAGAAGCAATTGTCATCCCAATTTACAATAAGGGCAGCCAGCATAACATAAGTATAGATCAATCTCTTTATTATGCTGATTTTTTTAATATTTGAAAAACTCATCCACAGACACCTATTCAAGAATATTTTAATATAGTGTTGTTTTGCCTAAAAAAAATTCTATAACCTTGTGGAATTCATAAGCCCAATCTATAATGCAGTGTTATCCAATAGCCAAGTAAATGTAGTTTACTTAGATCCATCAAAGGCTTTAAACTCAGTTAACCATAAGATATTATTGCACAAGCTATACTCTATTAGCATTTTCAATAATTAAACCAATTTAATCAAAATCTATCTGTCAAATAGAATATTTTCTGTTAGAATGCAAGATAAATTATCTAACAGATATCCAGCACCCTGTGGAGTCCACCAAGGAATTTCCCTATCCCCTCTATTTTTTAATTATATAATTTATACATAATTTTTTTATGACATTTCCTTCTTAACTAAAAATCCTAGGCATGTTCTTTTTGCATATGATTAAAATATAAGCAAAGAATAAGTTCTTTAATATATTTCAAACCATTATAATATGACATTTATGCCATTCATAACTGGTATAAAAACAATAACCTGATTTTCAACTGAAGCAAATAATTCAGTTGATTACCTTCACCAGAAAAATTCCAACACGTCTTGATGGTTCACCATGTACCAGAAGGCCCTGCACGAAAGATATTAGAATACTTATTGATTCCAAACTTCAATTCTATCAACATGTAGAACGCTAAAGATTTTCCACTGCTAAACTGACATGTTTTATAAAATGTCTAACATTTGCTACATCTAAACCCAATTCAAAAATATATTTATTACCCATTAGTTATAGCTGAATTTGAATATGTATTGATCAATTTAAGAACACCTCATAGGAATTCACGTATCTGCCCCAAAGTTGGTACACAAGAAGGATATTTTATGTGGGACTGATCAGAACATCAAGTCCATCAGACATCCATAACATTAAATGCAACACCTTCAGCGGACATCTTAATAAGGAGTGTACACACCTCGAATGGACACACATGCAACAATTCTGGCATTTAATCTGCTGTAAAAATGCTGACTGTCTCTCTGGGGTACAGTATCTCACGTTTGCTGTACTTCTCGGTGTAGCTGGGTGATGTCTGGGCTGAGCTGGATGCCAGACTCCAACCTATCTTGTCTCACATATGCTCAATGGGGGGCTGAGGTCTGGATATATAGCAGGCTAGGGTAGCATTTGTACACAGTGTAGAGCATGCTTTGTTGCTCTAGCGACATGGGGACACGTGCTATTGTGCTAGAAGATTGATTCCTACAATGTGTAGAGATTTGTCGGAAGACAGGATTGATGTTACAGATGTACAACACACTTGTCATGCTCCCCTGAATGAATACCAGTGACAATCTGGATTTGTAGCTTATGGCCCCTCACACCGTAATCTTAGTTGTGGATCTGGTATGGCAAGTGTGAATACACAATTGATTGTTCTGCTCACCCACATTTCTATGAACACAAATGCGGACTTCACTTTGTGTAAGGCACAAATGACTCTCATCACTGAAAACCATCACACTCCATTCACCTCTCCAACACACTCTCTTCGGACACCACTGGAGACATTGACTATGATGTACAGGTGTCAGGGGTAAACACCAATTAAGAACACAAAAATGTAAACCTACCTTCAGCAAACAATTGTTTATTGTTCATGCAGACACATGAGAGGGCACAGTGGCTTTGATTGCATGTGCGGTGGTTGTTCTATCACTCACTCAGGGCGGTCCGAACAATCTTTCTGTCCAGGCACTCATCAGTGCAGTGAGGTGGCACTGGGGGGGCTAGGCAGCTGTGGGAACCCTCTATCACCCATATTCTCCACTACCAATAGATCACTGACACATCACGCCCCTAGTGAGTGGTAATTTTGGGGAACATCCAGTCACCCTCACGGAGCCCCATTGTAACTGCCATGCTCAAAGTCACTTAACTGNCGCCCCTAGTGAGTGGTAATTTTGGGGAACATCCAGTCACCCTCACGGAGCCCCATTGTAACTGCCATGCTCAAAGTCACTTAACTGCCCAATTTGTGCTTGCAGTTGTCTTCAAGGCATTANTAACTGCCCAATTTGTGCTTGCAGTTGTCTTCAAGGCATTACAGACATACTCTGTGATAGACATGCAATGGAATCGCACAGCCAACTGCACTCGTCATGTTGTCAGACAACCAATGGCTGCAGACCAGTGCAGGCAAATGGTGCCCATCCACTTACGATCAGAGTGCCCTCTACACACAAATAGTTTGTGTTGTAAAGCCCTTTTGGATTGGACAATATTTACTAGGTTTCCTTCAAATCATTTCCATTCGTGTATTTATCCACTAAGTTATTATCGGCTCCCTAGAATGTCAAGAAATTACACATAACAGAGCACTTTAAATTCCCTTATTTGAAACAATGCTCTTAAGACCTTTAAGATCACTGACCAAATGTAATGTGTTGTATTGTTTAATTAACAATAACAACAAATGCATATCTCATCTTGTTTTCCACATGAGTATTTCAATAACTATTTTCACTCATAGCTCTAAATAAATACTCAACTTATGAACACGTTTTTAACAGTTAGCACAATGACGTACTGTAACTAGTTCTTTGTGTATTCAGTAGTAATTCAGTGGCAAGACCCCTTTTTTCGGTAGGATTAAGGAATGTGTTTGATGTGGATCAATTTTGGGGGATGGAGCTGGAGTGGCACCATTAGGAGGTCCACTGGCGGGGTTATAGAGGGGTGTGTTATAAAGAAAATAAAGAAACTATTACTCCCTGTGTCTGCTGCCTTTATCCAAATTTATTATTTTGTTTGAGATTCTATGTGTTGTAAATATTTGTATGTTGCTACTTTATGTTATGGACAATGTATTTTGTAAATATGTTTATAATTGTTTAGAGTTCCCCCTTTAAGGCATTGGTCATTTGAAAGCACTTCAATCCAAAAAATTAATTAAATTAATTAATTAACATAAACATAATTTATAGTATATCCAAAAAAAGACAATCCTGTTGTTAGGAAGTAAAAATTGGAATAAAACATTGCCTCATATTTGGGTAAATAAGGTTTAAACCAACTTTACCAGTGAAATATGGCCTGAAAATGTTCACATGAATTGATGCCAAAACTGGATACAGTGAGAGAATTATAAGTATGTTGGCAAGCAACCTAACTAAAGGACCCTACCAAAATAGTAATTCTCCAAAATATGTTGTATTGCATTTGGTAAAACCAGTGATCTATACTTATAGAAACCTTACAGGAGACAAATTTATCTTTTGAGTCAGAAAACTAATAATTTTATATTTGTGATTTTGACTATTTCCACATGCTAGTATAAGGCATTTCAGAATTTTGCATGCTACATTCAGACTTACCTAAGAAAGCAATTATAAACCTTTATTGGAAACTTAATACGATTGAATTTTTTTTTTTTTTCTGGTAGTCATTACAAAGACATTGATTAGTATGTTTAACTTTAAGCAATAATTTAAGTTTTGATTTTTCAATTAAAACGAATTTATATGATTTTATTATTTTGTCCTTTAATTATTTTCAGGGGCAGACTTTCAGCAGTTATGTATTACCAAAGAATAACTTCACATTTCATAATAACTTCCCACAGAGAAAGATGGTTTTTGAATCTGCAATTACTGTCTATCCTGTATTACATCCGGAAAGTTTCTATGAACTTGACAGGATATTTTCTAAGGTACTGTTTATATATTTATGTTTGTGCATAATTATGAATATGTTTTATGTTTAATTCCATAATTTATTAATGATAGTACATTTTGCAGCAGTGACACGGAAATGTGCAACCACAGTAACACAGTTAAATGAAATGTGCTTCTGATCATTGGTGTAACTTTGGAGATACAGTGAACCCGAACCCTCAATTTTGTAGACTTCCAGTTAATGCAGATTGTTTTTAACAGACTGCTTGCTAGAAAAGAATATTTGTTGTAGATCAACACTTAAATATTTACTTGTTGAGATTATGTCGTATAGCAGTAAGCCTGCTGTTTTCAGTTGTTTATTGCATATATGGATCATTTTAAAAACAAAGTCCGTAAGTAAGCATTGGTCTATTATATATTATTTTTAATTTTGATACCCAAAACTCACTATACACGTCTTTTACAGCAGAGAAAAATAAGCAATAATAGTCATTCTTATACACTCCCAGATAAACCACATACGTCACCACAAGACAATTATTTTACATAATTGTGCCTCTAAAATTCCTAACTTGTGCTACACAATGGTAGAAAAATTTTAATGAATCTAAAACCACTTGGGATTCCACTGCCAACATCACCACCACAACAGTACACATAGCATGCCAAGCATCATATCGTAAACAATTGTGAATTGCTGGTGTGCTTCATAGCAAGCAAAAAGTATGTTGGTATTCTTTTTAATACGTATTTTAAAGCAATTTATTAAAAACATTAACACATGCAAAAATTTAAGCTTTAATTTCACTTTGCAGAAAATTCTTTAGTGGTTATTTTACCACTTCTTTTTGTAGAAATTCGCACATTTTGTCTTGGGTCAGGAGACAAAAACTGAGCAGAAGTATAGTTGTTAGAATAATAGAAGTAAAGCACTTTGTTATACACTGATTTATTTAATAAGCAAATTAACTGACATAAGTAACCGACATCCCTCCGTGGTCTCGAGTCTGCCATGGAGTAGTGACGAAACTCAGTGTTGCCATTTTAAATGTACCATAAAATAACATGCCTCCTTATATGGCAACACCAAAAAAAACAACTTCACTATGTTATTAAAACTATCTATCTTAACTTAATACATCTTATTTTATTCTTTTACATTTAACATTTCTCTGAATTTAATGAATTTTACATTTCCTAATGCTTTTGTACATATATCTGCAATATTATTTTCTGAATCTATCTTTACAACTTTAATATTTCCTTGCTTGACACTCTCATGTATAAAATGATAATGAACCTCAATATGTTTAGAATTCTTTGTAAAGTTTCCATATTTGGAAATGGCTATTGCCCCTGAGTTATCCTCGTATATCCTAACTGGTTTACAAATTTTGGTGAAAACATCATTTGTTAAACAAATAAGAAAATTTATTTCTGTTACAGCTTCTGATAAGGCAATGTACTCTGCAAATGTAGAAAACTTTGTTACACAGTTCTGTTTCTTTGATTTCCAACCAATAACATTTCCAAACAACCTAATCCTGAGGTAGACTTCCTGTCTAGAATGTCCCCTGCCCAGTCAGCATCCACAAAACAATCCAAAATATCAGCATTGTCATTCTTATAATATTTTAATTTAAGATCTCTTGTCAAGTACAAATACTTTAGAACTCACGGAGCATATTTAAAATGTGTCTCATCATAACAATTTTGGAACCTGCTTAAATAATTTACACAAAAAGATATATCTGGTCTGGTACCAGAGCTTATATACAAAAGAGCACCTATTAAATTTCTATACTTTATATCCTCATTTTTATCAGCTTGTGCCAGTTTTAAATTGACTTCCATAGGGGTCTTATACAATTTTGCATTTTCAACATTATAACGTTTAGCTAAAGATTCAATATAAGATTTCTGACTCAAAGTCAAGATATTATCTTGATCATAACAATATTTAATATCGATACCAATATAGTTTTTTACTTTACCTTTGTCTTTCATTTTAAACTTGTCAGATAATTTACTTTTTATGTCAACAATAGCTTGTTCAGTTTTACAGCAAATTAACAAATCATCAACAAACAGTAGAATGTAAACAGTTAAGTCATTCTCTTCTTTAACATACAAACAATAGTCATATTTACTTCTGCGAAAACCAAGAGTTATCAAGAAATCATTGAAACATTCATACCATGCTCGGGGACTTTCTTTTAAGCCGTATAATGCTTTATTTAATTTATAAACTCTGTTAGTACCATCTTCATAACCAACTGGCTGCTTTACATAAACTTCAGATACAACTTTACCATTCAAAAAGGCTGTCTCTACATCCATTTGATGAATAACTAAAGAATATTGACAACAATAAGACAATAACAGTTTAAGAGTCGGCATTTTAGCTACAGGAGAATAAGTATCATCAATACACTCAGTTTGTTGGAAGCCTCTCACCACTAGCCTGGCTTTATACTCCCTTTCACTCTTCTTTTTGTATATCCACTTCACATCAATTACCTTCTTGTCCTTAGGAGGTTTGCTTACTAGTGTCCATGTATTATTTTTCACAAGACTGTCCATCTCACAATTCATTGCTTCTTTCCATTTCATTGACTCTTCACATGTAATCGCCTCCTGAAAATTTTCCGGAACCAAAGCATCACAAAAATTGACATTAATGCAGTAATAACCAAATTCCTCATCAAAACGAAGTGGAGGTTTAACTTGTCTTGTTGAGTCCTTTTTTGTTATCCTATCTTCATCTTCTTTTATCTCATCATTATTTATTTCTTGTGTATTATCCTTTTCCAACTGTTTTGCCATATCCATCTTCTCTTGATTTGTATTAGGTGAATCTTCAATCTTATCCTGTTTCTCATCTTCAAATCCACACAAAGTTTCATCTTCTTCTATGACATCACAATGTCTAGCAATAATCACTCTGTTGTTAACCAACACTCTGTATCCAGTGTCAGTATATCCAAGTAAAATTCCAGCTTCTGCTTTCTTGTCCCATTTTGATCTTCGCCTTTCTTCTGGAATTCTCATAAACACTTTACTTCCATACATTTTCAAATTTTTAACTGATGGCTTTCTTTTAAAAAATATTTCATATGGCGTTTTCCTTTCAATAGTATTAGTCAATGTCCTGTTTTTAAGATATGCAGCTGCTTTAATTACTTCAGGCCAAAATTTTCTTTCTACTTTTGCTTCTGATAAAAGACATCTGCCCATATCCATTAATGTTCTATTGTATCTCTCTGCTGTTCCATTTAGTTCATGAACATATGCTGGACAAGGTTTTATTACTATTCCCTTTTCTTTTGCAAACTGAAAAACTCTTGCATTCATATATTCCTTGCCATTGTCACATCGCAGTTCCTTTATCATCTTTCCTGTCAAGTTTTGTACCTCATTTACATATTGCACTAAATAATCATATACCTCATCTTTTGTCCTGATACAATAAACTTTAACTAATTTGCTGTAATCATCTATGAAACTCAAAAAATATTTTTCTCCCTGATTTCCTGAAGTCTGATGTGGTCCATTTAAATCTGTGTGTACAATCTCTAATAGCTCCTCTGCTCTTCTTCGATTATGGTGAAATGGTAGGTTATGCATTTTGTTTTCAATACATGTTGCACACCTTAGGTATTCAGATTCAATCTCTTTAGGTAATCCATCCAATGACTCAATTTTGCACATTACTTCCAAATTTCTAAAATTTATATGTCCCAATGTACGGTGTAGTTTTTCTTTTATAGTCATATGTCTTTTACCCACATTCGCTTGCATTCTTTCTTCAATCATGTAGCTTTTCATCTTATACAGTCTCTCATTTTTAATTGCCACTGCTAGAACCTTTCCATTTGTGTTATAAATTTTTGACAATCTCCTTCTTGAAACAATTGAATGTTTGTCTGTAATTCTTGAATAACTTAACAGGTTTGCCTTCATTTCTTTTACATAAAAAACATTTGTCAACATCACTTCCGATTTTTGTCCATACACCAGGAAACAAGTATTAATATTACCAACTTTTGTAGCTTCTAATATTGTTCCATCACCAATTTTTACTTTCACAGGTTTCTTCAATGTCTCGCAAGTATCAAAGTACTCATCAGTGTTTATAATATGGTCTGTACAACCACTATCGAGTAACCATTCTATTTGCCCTTTCTTTGGCTTGTCATTTTCACTTGTTGTGTACGTATTGTTTGCAATGGTAGTATGAAAACTATTACCTTGACTCTCATGACTACTTTGATGATAATTTCCTCGTCCTCTATGCAAATTTCTAATATCCTTTGATCCACGTCCTTGGTAACTGGATAATCCATGTCCACGGTAACTAGAAAAACCACATCCACGGTTTACATTTCTGGAACGACAATCTCTTCTTAAGTGACCTGGCTTTCCACAGCCAAAACAATTTAAATTATTCTGATTTGATGACCTGGCTTCCGCTCGAAAAACANTCCACAGCCAAAACAATTTAAATTATTCTGATTTGATGACCTGGCTTCCGCTCGAAAAACATTTGATGTATCATTTCATGTGTCACTTGCATTCTCTGCCTTTTTTAACTTTATTTTACTTTTTAAATAGTCCACAGTTCTCTCACCCTCCGGTAGAACATCTATTAAATCACCAATATGGCTGTAATTAACTGGTAGCGCCTTCAACATATAATTTAGCTTTTCCTGCTCCGATACTATTGCTCCTGCTTGTTTTAGTTCGTTTGTAGCTTTCTCAAAGTCGTCAAAGAATAAACTAACNACTATTGCTCCTGCTTGTTTTAATTCGTTTGTAGCTTTCTCAAAGTCGTTATAGAATAAGCTAACCTCTGAGTAATTTTTTAATTTGATAGTTTCCAGATTATGTCGGCACACTATCTGCAACGCCGTTGATTTTTTTAGATACATCTCGTCAAATTTTTTGAAAATCTCATAAGCTGTATCGAGCTCTCCTATGCATTCCAGCTGTTTATTCGATATGGCACTATAAATGTACATCCCCTCGGCTAAATGTCCACTCAACTCCCCCCATCTTCTCATTCCATTCACCATCCTGTACATCCTGACCAGCCTCACCGCTCTTCACTTAGCTCACCTCACCTCATCAAGGATGGCCTGAAATTTCTTTCATCCTCACCTTCTCGCCTCTGCCATCCCTATTTACCCTTCACCCACCTCGCTGCCTTCTTTGCACCTTCTCCATCTGACATACCTCCTCTTACACATACGGGTTCCCCACTGCGGCTACATATTCTATGTCGGCCTAATCACAGTTATATAAGCCTGCTCCTTTACCTCCCTGCTACCATGTTAGAATAATAGAAGTAAAGCACTTTGTTATACACTGATTTATTTAATAAGCAAATTAACTGACATAAGCAACAGACATCCCTCCGTGGTCTCGAGTCCGCCATGGAGTAGTGACGAAACTCAGTGTTGCCATTTGAAATGTACCATAAAATAACAATAGTATGCAATCCAGTGGACGTTTATACTGTATTATGTTGGCGCAAACTAATATAGGCTACATATTGTTATTTTCACGAAGCTAATTTGTATATCCAAATGCATTTTTGAAATGTATTCTTTTCAATTAGTTTTTTTGTAAAATGCTTTTTGTAACTATAATTTGAATCTATTCTATAGTGAATCTTAATTAAGAAATACCTGTTTCATAATATCCCTAATCTTTCATTTTACATGTATACTCCTGGATAAAAAAAGTTTCCCGTCTAGTTTTGCATCACGCCACTCATAAATATGTATATAAATACAGTGTTGCTGTTTACGGACACTGCACCTACCCTCCTGTTTTCAAGGACGTGGTGCTTGAAAAACATGAGAGGGGGGACCCTTTTTTTCTGAATGCACAGCTGCAGAATTAAGATAAAAAAAGTGTCTGAGGCAGCAAAATAAAAACAAACACAATACACTCAGGAGTGAAGCACTATAGACATTCTTAAAGAAAAACAAATTAGTTTCTGCCAGATTGTTTTTATTTAATTGGGATGTAGTTAAGTGCTATACCTGTAATTCTTTACTATGTTGTGACTGCTTATGATTATGCTGGTTTTTGAAGTTTGCTCTTAATGAACAAAAGATGTGTGTGTTTCCCACTGCAATACCAGTCAATAGGCAATAACGGCTGAACCCCCTTTATATAGTCTGCTAAATCAACGGTTTACTGTATTTCTATATCATGTAATGACACATTTTGTTTTTCTCTCTAGCTCTAAAGTTTATATGAGATTTCAAAAATACTGTCTTTTCACAGTCCCTCTAAGGACTTACTTCTTAAGCCCTTACGCTACCTGTGAAGGGATTCCCTCATCATGCAACCAAATATGCTTGGGTTATTCCACAACTTCTTTTACTACCTGTGAGGGATTCTCTCATCATGCGACAAATGACGATTGTGTTTTCCCTCCAATTCTTAAAATGACTGTGGTATGGATTGGCCAGTAGGTCTACTACAAAAAATTTTTGGGTGGCTGAAGGGAGTTGTGGAGTGTGTAAGGAAGAGTGATTAAGACTTCACAAAGTGAGAATGGAGAGGTGAATAACACATTAGGGTTTCAAAAATAACCATTTTGCCACCAAAAATTTTTTATTTTCCCTACAAAACCACAGAAAATTTCCAAAATGGATGAAAAAATTCTTGCTCCCTAATGTGGCTCAGTGACTCCACATTGTTGCTGAATATCCGCAAAAGTAGATGAAANACAACTTCTTTTACTACCTGTGAGGGTTTCTCTCATCATGCGACAAATGACGATTGTGTTTTCCCTCCAATTCTTAGAATGACTGTGGTATGGATTGGCAAGTAGGTCTACTACAAAAAATTTTTGGGTGGCTGAAGGGAGTTGTGGAGTGTGTAAGGAAGAGTGATTAAGACTTAACAAAGTGAGAATGGAGAGGTGAATAACACATTAGGGTTTCAAAAATGACCATTTTGCCAAAAAATTTTATTTTCCCTACAAAACCACAGAAAATTTCCAAAATGAATGAAAAAATTCTTGCTCCCTAATGTGGCTCAGTGACTCCACATTGTTGCTGAATATCCGCAAAAGTAGATGAAANGATGAAAAAATTCTTGCTCCCTAATGTGGCTCAGTGACTCCACATTGTTGCTGAATATCCGCAAAAGTAGATGAAACATGAGCCACATTGTGGAGTTGGTATTAATAAAAATAAAATATTGCCCCTCCCTCTCACACCCAGCACCACCCCATCAACCCCACCACACATCCTCACCTCTCACAACTACCCCAACTTTGCCTCCTCCCCTACACACCACCCACCCCACACCACACCCAATCCCCACCCCTACTTACCATCCCCACTCCACTACCTTACCCCTATATCACCACCTCAGCCCCACCACTCCACCACTAACCTTGCTAATCCCCTCATCCTCACGCAGGTAATAGAATGAATTATACTGCTGCAGTCAAGCGATGAACAGTGAACTTTAAATGTGGTACACTAAGCCTCCAAATTGATCATGCCACATTACCTTGTACCAATATTTAATTTTTTATATATTACAAATTTTGATTTATATGTTGTCATAAATTATTTATATTTAATTTTTCTATTTAACCAATGCATTTATGGCTCAGGACATACCCACAATCTCAATTATTTTTAAGAACTGTTCCGAATAGGATAGTAAGTTTATAAAAAAGGCACAGTCAATTAATTAGTTTTATATAAATTTTATCATTTTTTGCATTTTAAAACCATTTGAACAAAAAGGTATATCTAGTGACATATCATAGAACTCATATTTTTGAGTATGATTTGAATATAACATCAAAAAAGATGATTATATGTCAATGTCCAAAGCCATGCTTAATTTTTATATTCGTTTAATATAAATATGCATNACATCAAAAAAGATGATTATATGTCAATGTCCAAAGCCATGCTTAATTTTTATATTCGTTTAATATAAATATGCATAGTTTTTGCAGTCAACTCAAGCCTGTTTACAGTGTAGTGGCCACATTTTATCAAGTTGTGTCATACCTATGCATAAGACATCGCAGCATATTTAACTTTTTATAGTCATAGCTGAATATAATTTATGGCCTGTTTGGGTCAGGCTTGGAATTCAGTTTGCAAATATAAATTCCAGTCTCAAGAATGTATGCATCAATAAATACAACCACCTTGTATACACATAGTGGCAAGCTAGTATGTTTTATTTTTCTTAAATATATGTGCATCATAGTTTTTTTTTTTAATCAGTCTTGATAATAATTTTGGGTACAAGGTAAAATTAAAACAAACACTAAAATATTCAAATTTTGGTTTTTTAATATATTATTTAAAATTTAAATTACTACACAAACACTTATGAAAAAAGTGTGTGTGTGTCTATATATATATATATATATATACACACACACACACACATACGCGCCACACACACATACGTGCACACACACACATATACGCACACACACATTCATCTGTGTAAAGTTTGCATCCTTATACATATCACCTAAAATTCTTTTTTTTTTAATAAAATCGAAACCAAGTATTCTAACACTTATGAAATTNTAATAAAATCGAAACCAAGTATTCTAACACTTATGAAATTCATGTTGATGTGCAGTGTGCTTGAATGCAAAGTCTTTGCAGAAAAAGTGACACAAATATGCCACTGAAAGTTCTGTAGATGATACACTGGTGGACCCAGACAGTTCACGGTTTGGATGTTGTCACGTCGTAAGGAGTAAGAACCAGGGATGGAGATGTCTTCATAGAAAGTGATGTTGCACCCAGTGATGAGTNGTTGTCACGTCGTAAGGAGTAAGAACCAGGGATGGAGATGTCTTCATAGAAAGTGATGTTGCACCCAGTGATGAGTTGGCGGGCTTGTCATACATACTGGTCACAGTTAGTTGTGGCAGAGGGGTTATAGGATTTATATTGTGTTAGTACCGTCCTTCACACGGAAGATGGAGGTTGCAGGAACTCTCTTGTAGAACTGACACTGAAGCATCGATAAAGTCCGCAGTTTAATTTTGCTCGACCATACATGTTTTCAGAAAGTATCATTACAGTAGGACAGCGATCCGCTTCGTAAGCACAAATACTAAATGTGGTTGGGAAGCCTTATACACCCATGAATGTTATGCTGCAGTGCAATGCAATGGTGCAAAAATACCTTGTCACAATAGCTGCAGAGATAAGTTTTCTCTGGCAGATGTGAGTCAGTAGATGACTCAAACTTTGCTGGAGATGCCACAACCAAAGAACCGGATGGTGCAGCCAAAGAAACAAATGGTGTGTTTGTATTAATAAGTGGTGCTGGCAGTTCGTCCAAAGGAGTGGTTGACTTTGTCAAAAATGGCAAAGGCGTCACAGCTGAAGAAGTTGATAGCATTCTACCAATCCCAGATAATGGTACTCTGCTGCTGGACCCACAACCATTGTATCCATAACATGTATAAATTGCTTTCACTTTCTCAGACTATTCGCCTTTCACATCAGCCTCTAACAAAGTAAGCTCCTTAAAATGAACCAGGGTGCCTGTATATCCACATGACATCAGCCATACCTTTGGTGCATCATGGGAGGCGATGGCGTAGGTGCTGTTGCAACCCGTGATGAGATGGCAAGTGCAGCTTTCATAACTATCATATTCATCAGCAATATTTGGTGTATAAATACTGAATGATGTCAACATTTTTAATTACACCAATAATGGAGGTTGCAACAGCACAGATAAGAACTTACGGCACTGTAAGTCCCTTAGAGGCACAATCATCACCAATCCATAGGCTCCTTGCTTTGTACACTTTGTAAAAAAAACTAAACAGTAAATGTGATATCACGAAATGTGAAAATTTTTATTATATGTTCATAATTGGCATTGAGGGTGAAGATATCAATATATTGTCTATATTTTGAGTGAACCGAACCCATTTGTTCTCATTTGCAGGTGATACACTGAATCGAGTGTCTAGCCAGAGCTCTTAAATAGAATTTCTTCTTTCTTGTGACATACCTTCTTCATACTATTTTCAACACTGTCTTTGATGTCATCGAAATTATACACAGGTATACTGGAGGTCTTGAATCCCTTTCTTTTTGTGCTCATCATCGTACAGCTCTGGTTTATTATAGTGTATTCTAACCATATATTATATTTCACAGCACTGTGTATTTCTACCTCCTCTGAAAATATGTTTTTTAAGTTTTGTTTTATATATGCCAGAAATGAACAAACATCTTTCAATGAAGTTTTCAAATTCGGTTCAATATATGTTTTCAAAAAGACCCCTGAATTCTGATTCCTTCAGGAAAAATCCATTTATATTTGGCCTATATCTCACAGGGTACTTTCTTAGGTTATGATGTATGGTCAGATCACAAATTGGTATGTGTGGCTTCTGATTTGTTTGTTAAATCTGCACTAGGACCACTTTTCACTGTAAACTGAAGGTTGAACTGGCCCTTAAATAGCGGTGTATTGTGCAGCTCGCTTACACAGTTTCAAGTGCCTCTTCAAACTGTCTGTGCACACAAATACTTTAGAGCCCATCTTACAACAATACACCATACGGATGATACTCCTTACACATGAATTCTTTTTATGCCTTCTTGCTTCATTAGTATTTGTGAAAGTCTTATCGCAGTAGTTATACAGAAGTCTTGAAGGATATATATATAACTGCCCACAGCATTCTGTGGCATTTTGTTTGGTTGCACTTACCGTAGCCTTTTAATTTTGCTTTTCTAGAAAATTGTTATAGCAAAGTCCTGTTTTTTTTTGTTTTTTATATGTTTCTTTTCTATTGTTAATTTTTATCACTTTTATTAAATTGTCAATTATTGTTTATAAAATTTTAAAATTGTATGTAACTTTGCTATCTGTGTTTGTTCTTTGCTATGATACTTTAAATTGTGTATCAATAATAACCTTATTGAATGTTTTCTGTTGCCCCCGATAGATGGCACTTTAGCTTCCATTTCTGACTTTAAAGTACTTTAAGATTTAATTTTGATTATCGTATTTCCTTAATGTTGTATAATGCGAAAATTTATTTTTACATTTCATGAATGTAATTTGAATAATATAAAACAAAACAGGAAAATGAATTTATTTGAAGATTGTATTTGGGTCCATAGCATGGTGGTTTGATTATATTGAATTCACCATGTGGTCGGAGTCATCCAGTCNAATTTATTTGAAGATTGTATTTGCGTCCATAGCATGGTGGTTTGATTATATTGAATTCACCATGTGGTCGGAGTCATCCAGTCACACAAATATATTGGGCAAAGCCTTCTTTTTTTTGTATCAAGCTACCAAAATGTGATAACATACCCTTTCTTTTGGAAAACTTCATCCTACTAAACAAGTAGTACTCTGCATCACGACTTTTGGTGAGTGTGTTTTGATGTATTATCTTCTTGCCTGTTAACTTGCATGTTAGTTTTCCCAGTTTTTGTAATATTGGTGGATTATCTTCCTTTTTAGAGAGATTCGCCACCCATGATTCAAGTAACCAACCTGACTTCTTGCTGCTAGAAATGTTTTATTAATATCCAGTCCAGCTTTATGACAATGGTGTTTCACTGTGGCTGTTGATCTGCTAGCTACATTTCAACTTTCAGGGAAGCATGCTTTTCTCTAACCTTCTAAGCATGCAGAATCTCCTGAATTAAGTGATTCAGAAACCCCAAACCTACTAAATAGAAACATTCAGCTGGATATTTTCATAGATGGGTGAAAATCAAAGTGAAACTTGTATAGAAATTATAACCAAAAAATTTTTTGGCTTCCAAAAATTTTGAAAAAATATTTTTTTTTTTCAGGTATGAAAATTTCAAAAATGTGTTGGTACTTACGATACCTTTAATAATTTTATTTGGTGATACACTATCCCTTAATATTTAATAAATTAATAATTGTTTTGTATTCCCAACCGCAAATGCTATTCACTTGCAAGGTACTGAATATTGTACTCTCGATTAATATTCATTATAGTTTTTTATATTTCTTACATAAACATATTTATTTATTTATATATATAAATTAATTTATATATTTATTTTTATTTATTTATTTACCACCCTAAAATTGATGTTTTAATAATTTTACCTTGCACCTTTCAGTATACATATTTTGGGTTTCATAACAGTTGGTTAATTTTCTCATTGGGGACAGCGGTGGTGTAGTGGTTAGACTACTCACATCCCACCTAGGCGAACTTGGTTTGATTCCTGGCGGGGTCACTCCCAGATTTTTGCATGTGGGAATTGTACCGGACAGTGCTGCTGGTCAGCGGGTTTACTCAGGAATCTCCCGTTTCCCCGCCCTTGCATTCCGGTGCTGCTTCATACTCCCCTCGCTTCACCATAATTGGCTCTCATGACCTCAATTTTAAGAGCCTGCCAAATCTCTCCACTCCATTCTTGTATATTATAACGGGAAAATTTTAACAATAGTGACTTTTAGTAATGTTTCAACTTTGATTTACTTGTTTATGGTGATAGTTGTTATGTAGCACCTTCGTGTCATGAACTTGAGCACCAATAGGTACTCACATTACAACACAAGGATGGCACATTAATGGAAGGTGGGATCTAGATGCCTGTGTAGAGTAGGGTTTTTTACTGCTAACCACATAAATAATGGGCGTAGAAATATTTTTTTTTATCAACATAACATTACACTGACGCGAAAAAAGTCATGGGATACCTCCTAATATCGTGTCGGACCTCCTTTTGCCCGGTGAAGTGCAGCAACTCGTTGTGGCATGGACTCAACAAGTCATTGGAACCGGCAGAAGTATTGAGCCATGCTGCCTCTATAGACGTCCATAATTGCGAAAGTGTTGCTCGTGCAGGAGTTTGTGCACAAACCAACNCACATAAATAATGGGCGTAGAAATATTTTTTTTTATCAACATAACATTACACTGACGCGAAAAAAGTCATGGGATACCTCCTAATATCGTGTTGGACCTCCTTTTGCCTGGTGAAGTGCAGCAACTCGTTGTGGCATGGACTCAACAAGTCATTGGAACCGGCAGAAGTATTGAGCCATGCTGCCTCTATAGACGTCCATAATTGCGAAAGTGTTGCTCGTGCAGGAGTTTGTGCACGAACCAACTTCTTGATTATGTCCCATAAATGTTCAATGGGATTCATGTCGGGCAATCTTGGTGGCCAAATCATTCGCTGGAATTGTCCAGAATGTTCTTTAAACCAATCACAAACAGTTGTGGCCCGGTGACATGGCGCATTTTCAACCATAAAAATTCCATCGTTGTTTGGGTACATGAAGCCCATGAATGGCTGCAAGTGGTCTCCAATTAGCTGAAAATAACCCTTTCCAGTCAATGATCGGTTCAGTTGGACCAGAGGACCCAGTCCATTCCATGTAAAAACAGCCCACACCATTATGGAGCCACCACCAGCTTGCACAGTTCCTTGTTGACAACTTGGGTCCATGGATTCGTGGGGTCTGCGCCACACTCGAACCCTACTATCAGCTCTTACCAA